>JAHWFP010260671.1:0-40632 GCA_023313725.1 Lithobius niger
CGAACCTCCTACTATTATTACATCGAAAAATAACAGAAGTATGGAAGTCTACTTTTGCGAAGTGTGCGGAACGAAAAGAGCTTCCTTCATCAAGTCTGGGAAAGGAATCGTAAATAAAATCGTAGACCATTTACCGGTAGAGGAAATTTACCCGGATATCAATATTGTGGACCTGGAACAAAACTAAATCAGAGATTAGCTAGAGGGGATCCTGGAATAAATAAACTGGATGAGGCGTGTAAAGAACACGACATCGCCTACTCAAAAAGTTCAAATTTAAACGAACGGCACGTCGCCGATGAAATTTTTATATCTAAAGCTCGAAAAGTACGTAAGGATCCTTCGACCTCTTGGAGAGAAAAATTAGCTGCTGTGATCGTTTAAAAAATCATGGGGACGAAGCTCAAGTTCGGAATGGGAAGAAAAAAAACGAAATGGATCAACTCGTAAACGAGCTCCACAAACCGACGCGGAAACATTTTCTGAGGCGGAAAGTGATTGTGCGGAGTCTGAATGATCTATAGCAAGCAGACTTGGTGGAAATGATACCTTACTCTAACGTTAATAAAGGATTTAATTACCTACTGACTTGCATTAACGTCATGTCCAAGTTTTCTTGGGCTATTCCCCTAAATCAAAATCCGGCGTAGTCGTTACGGAAGCCTTTAAAAAGATACTCGAAGGAACGACACCCCCTAAAAATTTACAAGTTGATTTGGGCAGTGAATTCTACAATAAAAACTTTAAAGCACTCCTTAAGCATCACAACATCAACCTGTACTCTACCCACTCTGAGAAGAAAGCGAGCGTTGTAGAACGTTTCAACAGAACGCTGAAAACTCGCATGTGGAACCAATTCACCAAGCAGGGGAACTACCAATGGATACACATTATTGATGAGTTAGTTTCACGGTACAATGACACGGTTCACTCTGCAACTAAACTAAAACCGAGGGAAGTAACCAAACGTCACGAATCGTCACTGAAAATTAAACCGAAACAATCGTTGAAAAAACCCAAATTTGTCGTAGGAAATAAAGTCAGAATTTCTAAAGTTAAGAAAATTTTTGATAAAGGTTATTTACAAAATTTTACTAACGAAGTTTTCACAATCGGTAAAGTCCAAAAAACCGAACCCGTTACTTATCTATTAAAAGACGAATTGAACGAACCGGTGTTCGGAGGTTTCTACGAACAAGAAATTCAAAAAACTCTCGTCCCCGATTTATTTTTAGTGGAGAAAGCATTAAGACCAAAGAAAGGTACAAATGGGAAAATGCTCTGCTTCGTTAAGTGGAAGGGATATGATTCAAAATTTAATAGCTGGACTGATAACATTAGCAGTTTATCTTTTTAAATAATTTGTACTTGATTTTTAGGTACAACAGACCATATTAGGAGTTCGTCTGAATATTAATTTTCTTCTTTTAGCGGTGGCCATTTTCTCCAACCGAGATTTTCTCTGTTCAACAGTTTCTGTTGCAAGTTTTTTTGCGAAAATCAGCGGCCATTTTCTCCAACCTAGCGTTTCTCTGTTCGACAGTTTCCGTCGCACGTTTCTCCAACCTAGCTTTTCTCTGTTCGACAGTTTCTATCGCACGTTTCTTACGAGCAGCCACGGCTCTTTTCCTCTTATTAGCCACTATTTTTTCTTCTTCGCTTCGTTTTGGTATTTCAGTGGCTGATGCTTCTTCCTCCTCATCTTTTTCCAGCGAAGCTTGCTCCTCTTCAGCTTCTTCATCCTCCATCGGATCGATTATACCGTCTATAAAGTCATGCGCTATACCCGTTCTGTAGTGACCGTGCGCTAATGTATTTATTCCATCATCCAACACGAATCTCTTATCGTCGTAAGAAGATACGGAAGATTTTGAAATTTCAACCGTAGCGAGCTGATGATCCTCCACTTTGAATGCTCATCCACGTGGCTTTCGACGATGTTTTAGAAAATACCGCTTTTTTGTAGTCTTCGTGACTGAGACTTTTTTGGATAAACGCTTTACTAATCCCTTTAGCCTTTCTAATACTCTCTTCCCCTAATAAAACTGAGTACATTTTTGCTTTCAGGCCTACAAATTCTTTCACCGGGATGCCTGCCGTCTCATCTTTCATTTTCCCCAGGACTTGTTTGTTTTTAATACTATACAGAGGATGCGATGGATCATAATTGCTGGTATTGAATCTATCTGACTCAATTTCCATGTCCCAGTAAAAATCTTCAGTCTCTACCTCATAGAACAGACTGTCGGTATCCGTGAAAAGTAAACGCGCTCGGTCTCCATATTTTGGACGCATGAACTCGTAGTGAAATTCATACATTGTGGGTTTGGAAAGTTCGAGGATGCAAAAACCGGAGTAAGTCGGTAAGTCGCACTTGATGTTACGAAGTCTCAAGTTTACTTGTATGAGATTTTCGTTGAGGATCTTGAATGAATCCGCGTGTGGCAGAGTGCTGTACTTGACAGATTTTTTGGGATTATCGGACAACTTCACGGATAAACGCCCTGATTTGTTTTCCATTGTCTTTCCAAATACCGAATTATTTTTCAGTTTGAAAAAGTCTTTTTCGAACGTCGTCGTTGCGAGTTGACGCTTCTCGGTGTTAAATTCTATGTAAGATTTTAGCCATTGCTTCTGACGAAATTTTAGAATTCTGTGAATGCCTTTCAAAATTAAACCGTGCTTCAAGTAGAATTGTAAATTCCTGTAATGAACTATATAGTTTTTCTTCGGGAGCAGGTTAGTCGTCAGTTTGGAAGTAGAAACGATCTTCTTGTTTCCTGCCATTTCTTTCATGAAGGGAGACACGAGTTTTGGCATTATTTTACACTTTTCTGGCGCTAAAGGATAATCGTTGTGATTATCGTGTAGTTCGGATGGATAGTCCAAGTCTACTTCCAATATATAACCGTATTCCGAATCTTTTTCAACCGATGCCAAGCAAAATTCGAGAATTTCTTTCCTCGTCAGCCAACTAAATCGATCGTAGGGAAGGAATTCCGTCATAGCTAGTCCGTATAAGTTGTTGACATCCAAATCTACTAGATATAGACTAGGTAAATTTTCATCGTAAGTATCTGGTAGATATTTGTTATTGGCGATCGAATGCCGTTTCGACACAAAAGTTGTTCCACCTCTGATACCGGAAGTTATAAAGTTATGCTTTCCTCCGAGCGTAAACAGTTCTAGTTCGGCTTTGGTTTTTTTCAAGGCGGCTGCCCAACTAAACCCTGGTGTGGATACGTAGTATCAAGGATCTATGCCATCATTGACCGAGCAAGTTTCCCTGAAAGTCTGAAAAATGTCGGCTAGAAGATACACGTCGATCATCTGATGTACGAGATGGTAATTTTTAAAAACCTTCTCCTTCAGCAACTTCCAAATTGACGTTGCGTGATCATACTCTGTGTCAGTGATGCCTTTGCCTCGTAGAGAGGAGAAGAATGCCACTTTAGGAGGTAATTCCTGGTCCTCAAACACATCCATAGACTGCACGTACTCGTATGGGTAGTGGCCTTTTTGCGTCAATAAATCCAAGATTTCTTCCTTTTTCGCTTCTGGCTCGAACCAGTCTACCGAATCGAGAGCAGTTTTTAAGATGGGGAAAGGTCGATCTTTCTTGTGGTTTTTAGCCAAAGTTTCGAGCGAGGAAGATAGGAAACTATAACTATCTAAAAACCGCAACCTTACCGAAAGGTCCTTTCCACCGAAGGAAAAGTACCGCGTAATGGTCATACTCATGAAACGCTCGGTGTTTCTAGCAAGAACATCTACTCCCGAAGGGAAGTTTTCTGTCGCAGAAATCAGTAGATGCATATCGTAACCTTCCAAGTTGTGGAAGACGACCGGGATAGTATTTATTGTCTTAGCCTCCAGATTGCATTTTACGTGAGAAGCACCTCTGAACTTTCCCGTGAAGTGGCAGTGATCTCTCACTTTATTGGAGATGATGACTTTGTTGTAGTAGTAACAAGTATCGGTTTTCGAGAACCGAATTTCATCGTCGGCAGTTATCATCAGATGTTTCGGTCATGAGATAATCGAGGCAAACTTTTGAATTTCGCTATTCATACATTCGTAAAACTTATCCACCGCGTCCTCGCCGAGGTAGAATTTTTGACTCACGATTTCATTTTCTGGACCAACAACGACGTAGCCAAAACTAGTAGGCGAATGCAAACTGACTTTAGTAGACGAACTCGAGGATGGATCGGCGCTACTAGTTTGCACGGGTCTGAGCATACATTCGAAATCTGCATAAATTACCCAAGGATGAGGATTGCGTCTATCATAGTGTAGGAATTTTAACGTGTTAGCGCCGGGTGGTAAGAAAGTGAGTACTTGCGCCCTATTCAATCTCACACATTTACTGGTGTGCTCCATCATGAATTGTTCTTTACCAAAGGCAGTGAAGCAGTTACGACAGTAAAATTTCCTGTTACTTCCAACACCTCGAAATCGGAGTACCCTATCAATATCGAGGATGGCGCAGTAATGAGTATTTCCTTTTTCGTCGGCTATGAGTAACAGGTCAATTAGTTCTCCTTCCATATTTTTGTAAATATTTTTGTAAACACTCTGGTCGAAGATCGGATCGATGGTTGGGCAGATGATGGATCAAATCTTGCTGAGTTGCGTAGACCTTTCCACAGTATGCACATGTAAACGATGATTTTGAATTCATTTTCTTTTTCTTGAAAGAAAAATCGTTCATTCCTTTTATTATTATTCTTTTATTATATACGAAATATTTTCCCAAAAAAAACACGAGGAAAAAATGAGGAGATAAATTGGAGTTCCTAATAAAAAAAGACGAATTAGAATTTAGAAGATACACTTTAAAAAAAATGAATATTCCTTACATAGGACTAACAAAATAAATGGAAATTTGTTGCATTTTATTTCTGGACCCTGCACGGGGAGTTACTACAACCCAAACGGGGAGTTACTACCAACCCATAAAGGGGAGTTACTGCCACCCTACAGAGGAGTTACTACCACCCGAGAGGGGAGCCAGTAGTGGAGATTCCCTACTCATATGGTGCATGTAGCCCTGCCCAACTGCACCAGGGTTGGGAGGCCGTGTGTTCGAGTCCAGAACTGTATCTGGACTGAATTTTCCTCATCTGATCTCGCCTTATATAGTGCCCTACTCAAAAAATTATTTTGGAACATTACCAACTTTTTTTTATTTTTAAAACAGTACCAATTTTTTTATTTTTTGGAACCGTGCCAACTTTTTTATTTTTTGGAACCGTGCCAATTTTTTATTTTTTGGAACTGTGCCAACTTTTTTTTTGGAACCGTTCCAATTTTTTATTTTTTGGAACAGTGCCAATTTTTTTTATTTTTGGAACTGTGCCAACTTTATTTTTGTGATGCATCATGGGAAATATTTTCCCTATGTAAGGAGAAATCCGACGAAGTAAATTCAGTCCAGATATGCTTCTGGACTCGAACACACGGCCTCCCAGCCTTGGCGCAGTTGGGCAGGGCTATATGCGCCATACTAGAAGTTGCACATATGCTATCCCTGCCCAACTGCACCAAGGCTGGGAGGCCGTGTGTTCGAGTCCAGAAGTACATCTAGACTGAATTTTTTTTCCTTGGATCTCTCCTTATATAGGGAAAATTATTACCCATGATGCATTGCACCGCAATTTTCCAAACGGGTGGTTGTCATGGTAACTGGAAGTGTCACCATTTTGGCCCGGAACCAGAATGTTGGCCCAGGTTTCAGTTTCAATTTCCGAAATTATTTAAAATGCCGATAACTCGGTAACCGTTGGTCCTAGAGCAAAACGGAGAGAAACTTGACCCCCATGCATGATACCCCACCCGCACTTGGCCTCACCTATCAGTTGGCCCGGTCACCGAAAAAAAAAATTGGCACAGTTCCAAAATCCGAAATATGCCCGCACCTCGGGAACCGTCGGTCCTAGAGAGAAGCCGTTCGGGATTTGACTTCCTTGAGCCGTGCCCTACGTGTAGCCCACCCCGGAAATTGGGTACCTCGAATTTCGGCCCACCCTGAAAATTCGAGAACTGTCGATCTTAGAGCGAAGCGGTTCGGGATGTGTGTTCCCCAGGCTGTACCCTATGCGTGATCCTCTCTACAAAAAAAAACACACTTTCCCACCATCCTTCACATCAACTAAAACGAAAAAAGGTAGCAAAATGCACACTCCTCCATATTGATGAAAACCGGAAGTGACGTCCCAACTTTCATCACATGACCGGAAGTGATGTCATTACCCCCATTTTGATCACGTGATCGGGATATCGTCATAGAAGATAGCAAAAGCATTGATGAAGAATGAAAAAAGGTAGCAAAAGGCACTTTTCCATCCTCCTCCAGATTAACGAAAAATCCGGAACTGACGCCCCCACTTTTCATCATGTGATCTGAAGTGCATCAATACCCCCACTTTGATCACGTGACCAGAAGTGACATCATAGGAGGAAGTGCATTTTGGACGTCTTTTTCAAACACGTGTCTTTAGCAAAGTTTAATTTGTGAGTGGAAGGAGTAAAGTAAAACAGGTACCCTCTGACGAGGCAAAACTCACAAGGCCTGGCAAAACAACGCACTTTAAAGTTTCATTCCTTACAATATATTGCACCTTGTTCACAAAACATATTTTAAAAAGCTAACAACATATGAGGCCTGCCCAACTAATATCTGCTGATGGCTGACATGTTGGATGGATCCTGGGCACTGTGCACTGGCAAAATAAGATGCAACAAAAAATACAAAAGTAGTAATATTAGAAGCAAAACCCAAAAGGTGAAAGAACCAACAAATGTAGGACAGGATGTGTGCAGGAACTGTGATTAATATTTTTTCTAGCGGTAGATTACGCAGCATCAACTGACATGTCGTTTTGTAACGTGGCTTTGTCACTTGATTTCTGCACCTAGTTCGTCAAGTGGATGGGAGAGAGTGCAGTGAGGAGAAACCAATGGAACTGAATAAATAAGGAGGGATGGATGCCTGAGCGTTTAAAATCCGATCCACGAACCTCTAGTATTTGTGACGCACGGCTGGAGCGGACCCACACATTCAGACATCGGAATGTTTTCTTAATAGAGGCCGCTGGGGATGGACCGAAATGGAGGGCCTTAGTCCTGCAACATGCTGCACGTAATAAATATGGAGCCGGACACAAGTTGAGTGTGTTGGTCCGAAATTAGTTGGTTGATTTATTTACACTACTTCTCTTGGATACGAAACCTCGTCACGCAAAGGCTTTTGCTCTTCATCCTTTTCACCCCTTGAAACTAACAACGTCGGGCCCACTGGCTTGGCCAATACAGTATTCACCGGGAAGAAGCCTCAAATCTTCATTCACCATACGAGGGTGATGACCGAGTTTCAACAATAATCAATGGCATTTTCCAAGCAGATTACATTACTTACAGTCTGAAGAGTTAGTAGCCCAGGACTGCAGTCAATCCTTAGATGAAGCAAAGTCAGTTCGGGTTAGAATCCCTTAGGCCCTATCATTCTTTTTCAAGATGGCGAGCCACAGCAAGACCTCTCAAAACGGGCGAGTTCTAGACAGAAGAAAAAAAAACGGCGAAACAGGGGTGAAGAGGTAGAAAAGGAAAAGTAAGCCTGGGCGTGAGAAAGTAGTACTACAATGAGTTGTGGTTATCATACAAAGCGTTACAGAAGTGTAATCATTATTGCAGTACAGGGTTGTTGTCGTCACAATCAGTCCAAAGTCAGCAAGAGGAAAAAATCATAACAGTTGAAACACGACCAAGCACAGTGTTGACAAGCCAGTTTTAACGTCAACATTGTTTAAGGATAGACGGTACAATGTGTTTGCTAATAAACCAATTTAAGGTTAACTTGTAAGTCCACTTATGCTAGAAACGTCGAAAACACAATATTGGCCTGGGAAATTAAAGGCACTGTTTACAACAAGGGTAATATTGTGGAATTTCCCTGTCACGCCCCTCCAGATCTAGCAGAAGTGGAGGGAAGACGGGACAAAGAATAACAGCACACACATTTGATGTTTACAAAAATAAAGCGAATTGCAAATAAGTCATCACACATTTGCATGCACAACACTAACTCAACAGGGAGTTTAATTAATAAAATCTAATTCTTTAAGGTTATTAAGAGTTGTTATAGGTCACCCGGACCAAAAAGTGACAAATAATACTTATTATCTAGGTTACAAGGGTTACTTTAAGTTAGTAGTTTGGGTCAAATGGGTTTGTGCATGTAGTTTCCATAGCTACACACACTGGGGTCACATGTCAAAGGGGTAGACTTTGGAGCCCCCGGGACCGACGAAGTAGCGGAACAGTTTCCCCCTGACCCTCCACACTTTGATCCAAAGAGGAACCAGAGACACCACTTTGGGAAGTATCCAATACTATAGTGGAAACCTCACTGAGGGTATCCGCTGCCTCGTTCGATTGGCCATCACTAACAGAGCTAGTCCCTGGCACAATGGAGACCCCAGTAGCGACGGGGGAGACGACAGCAAGTGGGAGAAGTGGTGTATGTGGTCGAGAGCTGGAGGTTAGGTCACTATCGGTAGAACTAGAGTGAGGGGTCGACCCAGTGTTGTCCTCCAAAGATTCGTCCATAGAGCATCTAAGGGAGCACTGCCCAGGGTGAAAATATTCCCACCCCACCCGTTGGATTCTTCCACGAAGCGGATATTGGTATGCACCTCAAGTTGTTTGGCCACGGGGTCATAGGTGTGATAAGCACGTCTAAGGTCGTCATAGCCAACGTATATTCTGGGCGCACCAGTCGGTCCAAATCTCTCCGGTCGTGTAACGGGATGTAGGAAGACATAGCATAGGCAACCTAGACGTCTAAATTTCCCTGCGTCGGGGACCTTCCCACCCCACGCTTGAATGGGAGATATATCTCCGGGGAGAGCCACGGTGGAGGAGTTGTTATGAATATAAGCAGACTCCAAACAACAACACCCCCAGAAGAACGTTGGGAGACCTGCGTCGACAAGGAGTGACCGCCCAATAATCTTAATGGTCAAGTTTGCATGTTCACTTATGGCGTTGCCCTGCAGGACGCGAGGGACAGTGCAACAATGCTGTGTCCCATTGTCACGGAGAAATTCGTGCAAACGGTGGGTCTTAAAGATCAACGTCCCGTCGGTTACTAACCTAGAGAGGGTTTGCCCTGTTTCAGCCTGCCTATAACGTATCTCAGCAATCAATGTATCAACCACTCCAGCCTTACTTGAAAGGACGTGAGGGAAATTACGCCTAGTCCCCATATCCACGATTACAAAGAGCACCCATCCGTTGTGAAAAGTGGGGGCGTTGTTACGGATGCTTCGTCAACTGACCAACAGAACATGCGATTTACTTCCCGTCGTTCAAGCACTGGCTGGTGACTAGACCTACGCATCTTGGTCTTCATGCAAACATCACAAGAAAGAACTATCTTTCCACTAAAGGGTGGGGATTTAAGGGTCCCTTGAGTGACCATACGTTTTATTCTGTCATATTAGATGTGACCCATTCGTCTGTGTAACAGGTTAATATCTAAGGTATTACAGTGTTGCAAACTCAGTACACCTATAATTGTGTCTGGATTTATAATGGGTCTTGGTAGTTGACGGACTATTGGTGGGAAATCCCCCTCTAATTTGGATACGTTTTCATGATTAGTCGGCCCTGTAGTCCCCTCAATAGGGCATGGTTTGTCATGAACGGTATGTCAATGTTTTCATGGGTTTGGTTGCTAACACCATTTTCATCAGTTAAGGAAACATTTTCCGGCTCCCCCTCTAATTCGTCATGATTCTGAGGATTATCATACTAACATCAGAGAGGGAGTTACAGTTGTTAAAATCAGGGTTTTCAGGGTTTTCAACATTTAGCCTTACAAAAGTGGTGATATCACGAGACGGTATATCGGGACAAGTATTATGAGGAATATGGCCTTCCAATGTGTCTATTTGCTCGTACTGAGAATGGCTACCTGCCTGGATAGAAGTACAGTGGCTAGAACTAGAGGTTTGTGTTATAACATTTTCTAATAACTCTGGTGGGAAATTGGTACAATGTTGTACATTTTCACAAGAGGGAGGTTACGATAAATCTAGGGAAGGTTCGTAATAATAGGTAAAGGGCTTAGTATCATCAGAATTGTGGGTCGAGTCTTGGTTAACTGGTAAGTGGCTTTCACTTAAGCTTAGGTTAGGTGAAAAATTACCGCCTGGTTGTTTTTGCGGATCATGAACAGTGATTCGTGGAGTCGTTACACTTGTTGTGAAAGTTTTGTTAGGGGTATCACTTTCTTTATCCACAATAAAAGAAGTTTGGGGGTACATTTCAACGTTTTCAGTTTGTGTTTGGCATGATATCTTGTCACATTGTGGAGTGAAGGGAGGTACATCTTTTACGTTATTTTGATTATCATGACTAAGTGATCTACACTGGTAAATTGGAGCCTGCCAATTTAAAGTTGTGGGTACTACATAGTTCATGCCACTCGGCAAAGGGGAAGAATTTGGTTGCGAACCAACAGATTGTTTACATACTTCCAAACTTTCAAAACTAGTACATGCTCTTTGTTCGGGGGGATAACCAAAAAAATATATCGGTAAGGCCTTGGGATTCGGCTTTGCGAACCTCACGGTCCACCGTTTTACCATTAATATCATATGTAGTGTCGATATACAGGTTTACTGTAAACACATGATCTCGGCGCTGGCCAAACATTACTAACCAATGTGGTTTTTTAGCTTGGCGCATGTATACGCCTTGGGTACGTAAATTGCTATTTACACCATTGTTTATTAGTCTGGAGGCCGACATCAAATTGTGGGATGCAGACGGCATTTCTAGAATATTTCTAATTATTATTGGTTGATGTAAACATTTGCTTTATCTGTTGTAGCCCGTGACTTTGATGTCGCCTACCAACACTCTAATTGCAGATGCACCCTCGGCTGCTAATGCTATTTTAAGCCAAGGACATTGTAATCTGTCAATGGTTTTGTAACATTCTTTGATTAACACTAACTAACAGACAGAATCATGAGTCATAGTAATGAAATGTTTTGGCACACTTACCCCGTCATTTGAAGCTATGGGGGGAGTTTCTGCATAAGAGGAATGATTACCTCCGTTACTCATCGCTTGGGCACTAAAACGGTTGTTAGGGCGGTGGTTATAATTAGTTGTCAGTCCAAATGCGTGGTGGGGTTGGCGTAGGAATTCAATATCGTTTGCATTGAGTCCTAGCGTGTCATGTCCATAGCGTCTATATTGAGTTTCTACTCTTGCGATGTTGGCTTGGTATGGGTTCAGAGCCTGTTACACAAAGTCATTAGTCCCTGATGACGGAAAATGTTCTTGATCGTTCCATGATTTATGCTTTTTCGGGCCTGTCAGTAGGGTGATCCCCTTATGAGGCGGCTTGTGTCTCGTCGTTCTTGCATTACCATCTTGCATCATAAGCCATTGGTCTTCCATTTTTCGTAACTCGGTTTCTTGACTGAGTGAGGCGACAAAAAGGATATAAGCGGTCTGACAGCATACGAGACGTAGGCTATCGCTCTTTTTATTGCCTGCTACCACATAAGGAGGGATGGGTGCCTGAGCGTGTAAAATCCGATCCACGAACCTCTAGTATTGGAGACGCACGGCTGGAACGGACCCACACATTCAGACATCGGGATGTTTTCTTAATAGAGACCGCTGGGGATGGACCGAAAAGAAGGGCCTTAGTCCTGCAACATGCTGCACGTAATAAATATGGAGCCGGACACAAGTTGAGTTTGTTGGTCCGAAATTAGTTGGTTGATTTATTTACACTACTTCTCTTGGATAGGGAACCGCGTCACGCAAAGACTTTTGCTCTTCATCCTTTTTACCCCTTGAAACTAACAACGTCGGGCCCACTGGCTTGGCCAATACAGTATTCACCGGGAAAAAGCATCAAATCTTCATTCACCATACGAGGGTGATGACCGAGTTTCAACAATAATCAATGGCATTTTCCAAGCAGATTACATTACTTACAGTCTGAAGAGTTAGTAGCCCAGGACTGCAGTCAATCCTTAGATGAAGCAAAGTCAGTTCGGGTTAGAATCCCTTAGGCCCCTTCATTCTTTTTCAAGATGGCGAGCCACAGCAAGACCTCTCAAAATGGGCGAGTTGCAGACAGAATAAAAAAAAACGGCGAAACAGGAGTGAAGAGGTAGAAAAGGAAAAGTAAGCCAGGGCGTGAGAAAGTAGTACTACAATGAGTTGTGGTTATCATACAAAGCGTTACAGAAGTGTAATCATTATTGCAGTACAGGGTTGTTGTCGTCACAATCAGTCCAAAGTCAGCAAGAGGAAAAAATCATAACAGTTGAAACACTACCAAGCACAGTGTTGACAAGCCAGTTAAAACGTCAACATTGTTTAAGGATAGACGGAACAATGTGTTTGCTAATAAACCTATTTAAGGTAAACTTATGCTAGAAACGTTGAAAACACAATATTGGCCTGGGAAATTAAAGGCACTGTTTACAACAAGGGTAAATTGTGGGCAAGGAATAAAATTCCCTGTCAATAAATACCCACATTTTTAGAAAGCCGAGCATAAAGGAAAAATTCTTAAAATAATTGGAACAAGAAAACTTCTGTAAAGGATTCTAACAAATTATAAGCGATGTGTGGATAATGGTGTTTAGTTTGGCATCGCTTATACTTTGCAGCTTATGCAGCATTACTTATTTGAATAAAATTAATAATCTGTACATAGCAGGAATCAGGTTTCAAAATTACTTGTAAGACTTGCTAGAATGTAAAGCATAAACTTGGCTTGACAAATATTTGACTGAGCCATGGACACTCAGTATTACTGACAGTATTGTTTTCTTTAGACAAATCATGAGGACCACTGAACAATATTACCATCGTCATTGCTAGGGAATTTTTAGTAAATGTGGGGAATTAGCTAACAAACGAGATATTAATAGAAATCAAGCTCTAAGCACAAGTTATCGTTTATTTTTTAACTAAAGCCTGACGAAAAACGACTAATACACTCTGAACATTTGCTTGTTCATCTGGTTGATGCTTTTTGGAGTAGAATTTGTAGAGATTGCTGAGATACAGAGGGTGACCAAAGGAGACGCCTTGGAAGAATAGAACTAACTGAATTAGCCTAATGCACAAAAATGCTGATGCATACAGCGTACAAATTTCTTAAAATAAGCGAAACAAAAAATACGTGTAAAGTTCAGGAACACATTATAAGCGACGTATGGCTACTGGTTTTATGCTCTGACATCGTTTATATTTTTTACCTTATGCTGCACAATTTACTTGAATAAAAAAATATATGCACAATAGAGACTAGTTGGCAAAATTAGTAGCAAGACTAACTAACATGCAAAGTAGGAAGCTGGTCTGATGGTTTCGTTGTGGCGATAAGACAGTATTGTAAAAAGAATAGCTATCTAGAAACAACTTGACCCATTTTTTAATATCATCATTGCCAGATAATTCATAGTCAATGTTGGAAATGAGATAAAGGAAGAGATAAAAGAGAAAGAGGAGGCACAATTCGTATATGAACAGAAGTTGAAAAAAAATTCCCTGCAACACTGATGATTTTCTGCAACTTTTAGTTGATCTTTTTTGTGTGGAATGTTTGTGAGCAGTATAAGACGTGCAGTAAGAAATGTGTACGAGCCAGGTGGGGAGTGGAAGATAAGATGGCAAAAAAACAAGCCAAACGTCGGTATTTATTTATGTATGAAATAACCGTATTTCATGAAGAAAGCCAGCCAGCCAGAAAGGTTTGGGAGCAATAAAATTAAAAAGTGTTAAAGACAATAACATCTTCCTTTTGTTTATTGTTATTTTTCGGGCAAATAGAAGTTCGAATGCCAAAAGATATTTCCTCGAGCAAAGCAAGATGACACCAAATAAGAAAGCATTAGCGAGGGACTCAGCTAGTACACATCTTAAAAGGTTACGTAAGTTTACATACTGTTCTTAAAAGTATGTCTGTCACATTAAAGAAATAATACATCAGATAACTTTATATACATTTATATATATTAAGGTTGATTCATAAAGTACTGATAAATAGGCCTATGAATGTAGGTCTATAGCCTATACTATAAGGACACCTAATTTTACTAGCAGATGAAACAAAAACCTTTGTTCAATCTAATAAAGGCTTGCTATGTGCTTCCCTTGGATTACTTGTGAAGACTTCCACCTGCACTTGGCAGGGACGTTTTTTAATATTATTGTAGCAAACTGCTTGTTGTCTGGTTGTACGTGTAGTATTACAATTCCGTCGTAGCCACCTTCTTTGAATGTAGAAGTTGAACGTTCGTCTTGCAACATGTAGGCCTGTGCAACATGCCCTGAAGTACACTATTAGGGAGAGGATTTAATTAGTCCTGCTTTGTGAAATGGAGGGAGTCAACTGCCAAACCATTGCAGCAGTTATTGACCAATTTCACGTGCACCATCCAGACAGTGATAGGCCATGGTGCAACACAGTCAATAATTTGTTGCAGAAATTTAAGGCATCAGGGTCTGTAGCAGACGACTGGGGAGCATGTAGTCGTCCACGTTCGGCTACAGATGAAGAGTGTACGATTGCTGTAATTGAGTTTATCGAAGCAACCCCTCGAACATCACAACGAGACCTTGCCCAGCATCTTAATACCAACCAAACAGCCATCCACAGAATCCTTAAGGGACAGGGGTACAATGGATACAAACCCACCAATCCACAGCAACTTGATGAGGAGGACTATGACAGAATTCGCACAATGGGCTGTTGAAACCATTGATGGTGATGCCACATTTCTACACCATCTGGCAATGACTGACGAGGCCCATATTTCAATACACGTATTACCTAACAAAGAGAATAGACTTGAATACCGCATCCCACACCCACATACACAATTGACGGTCACCACCAGCATAATCCCATCACGAATGTGTGGTGTGGGTTTGTGGGTTTTTGTGGTGCGGGTATGTGAATTTTTGGTGCGGGTTTGTGGATTTGTGGTGCGGGTTTGTGGGTTTGTGGTGCGGGTTTGTGGGTTCTTCATTGATGGACCACTAAATGCTGAACGGTATTTACAGCTGCTCCAAGACGAGATTCAACCATCCATCTAGGAGGAAGTGCCGCTTGCCCATCTTAATACCGTATGGTATCAGCACGAAGGGGTTCCTTCCCACTTTGGATGCAATGTAAGGGAGTGGTTGGATCAGACCTTTGGTGGCAAGTGGATTGGGAGGGGAAGAGTAGAGTAGAATGGCCACCCAAAAGTCCTGATCTAACCCTTCCTGACTTCTACCTATGGGGCTATCTGATGAACAGGCTAGGCACAGCACTACATCACCCGGGGACTATTCAGGAGCTAAAGCAACGTATTGTTGAGATCTGTCAAACAATTACACCGGATATGATTTAGGGAGTTTGGCAAAAGCTTGATCAAAGGCTTCGCCATTGCATTGCAGCACAAGGCGGACACTTCGAAAATGTAGTGTTGAATTATGGTTGATGTGGCTTTCTTTCATTCCAAACCAGGAAATATATTATGTTTATTTCCAACATCCAAGCAATGTCGGCGTACAATCTTACAGTTATGTTGTTTATTAGGTTAGTTTAAGCAAGCTGCATTGCCCTATACAGATGCACTATGGTTGAAAATATCAACGCATTTCAAACAATTTTAGTTCAATCCATGGGTTCAGGAAGTTTGAAAAGTTTTCAGTTTAAGAATGCAAATGCAATGCAATACATGAATATGGTTGAAAATATCACCGCAATTTATAAGGTTTCACTTACGGGTTCAAACCCTGAGTTCAGAAAATTTATTAAATTTGACTAAATTGTTTACAGGTTTGCAGGGTTTTTTTCAGTTGGGCAATCCAAATGCACTGCAATACATGAATACGGTTGAAAATATCACCGCTTTCACAACGTTCAGTTACGGGTTCAAACCCTGAGTTCAGGAAATTCATTAAATTTGACTAAATTGTTTGAAGGTGTGCAATGTTTTCGGTTTGGCAATCCAAATGCACTGCAGTACATGAATACGGTTGCAGATATCAACGTATTTCAAACCTTTTCGGGTCCTGGGTTCAAATCCTGGTTTCACAATAAAATTTTGCTCAAAGTAATAAGGCAAGATATTAGATGAGCTCACTAGGCCTGTAGCTTGTGTACAAACTGTACAAAACTTGGAGTGCTCACGTGAACATCATTTTATTAGGTCTATTATAGGCGTACATCTTATAGGCCTATTTTATCTTGGAATGGATTTTGGAATGGCGGTGATATTAAGCCGTGTTTTATGTTTACTGTGTTTTTAAGCTGGATTTTTACATATATGGAAATATTGGTGGTTCTAGGGTATGTAAGGTGGGAAACAATGTAATTTTTACTATTGTAAATGTTTTATTATTATGTAGGTGACTAAGGAAGCTAGCAATTGCTTTCGAAAATTAAAATTTGTTTGTGCTATGAAATTGTGGAATCATCTGTTGCCCAGAAACAGCTCGTATTCTTGGCCAAACCTTTCCACAAAATAATCGATTTTGGATTAGTTAATAGTATTTACATGTATCTTTAAGACATGCCTATAAGTTAAATGCCTTAATTACACATTCATGTATGTCTAGAAACTCAAATAATTAATACTCCCACCAACAACTACATAAAACATTGTAAGCACTGGATTGAAGTGCATTTTTGGCGTCTAATTTTCAAACATTAGCAAAATTTAATTTGTGAGTGGAAGGAGTAAAGTAAAACAGGTTCCCTCTGACGAGGCAAAACTCACAAGGCCTGGCAAAACAACGAACTTAAAGATTCAGTCCTTACAATATTTTGCACCTTGTTCACAAAACATATAATAAAAAGCTAAAAACACACGGGGCCTACCCAACTAATATTAGCTGGTGGCTGACATGTTGGATGGATCCTGGCCACTCTGCACTGGCAAAATAAGATGCAACAAACAAATTCAAAAGAAGTAATATCAGCAGCAAAACCTACAAGATGAAAGAACTCTCAAAGTTTACCCAATTAAAGTAGAGACCAAAGAAAGTGATATAAAAATGGCTTCTCCCATAATTTATGCTTGGCGTACCAAGCATGTCCCATGTGCTGACCACAAGGTGTTCACCTCAGAAATTAATGATTTCACCCCTGCCAACGAGCAAGTTCCAAGCTAATTCCCACAATTATTGCTTCAGACGTTAAAAAGAAAACAACGAATTAGCAATGTTCACGTTTTTCATTTAACCTTTGAACTAAACTCGGTGGGATTAGCTCGGTGAGTTTAGCTTGGTTGTTGTTCGTTGCATGGAATATTATTACTTTCTAAAGTTAACATTTTTTGGTCAGTAAATGGGTGATGCTTGGTGCACCATTAGAAAGCTTGTTAGATGCTATCTTTCCACTGATATCGTTATTTTGATTGGCTAAAACTAAGTGGGCTCTTTCATCCGTGTGGAATTTGCTTCTGATGAATTGTAACACAAAAAATTGATGAGTTAGGCTGGTGGTTAGACTGCGGCTTTTGTTTCCAGTGAATTGTGTCCAAAAATTGCCGAGTTCCCCCACCATCGGCTACAACAGTAAAAATGCTATCGAACACTCATTCTAACTAAACTGTTTTTACGCTCCTGGTTTCAATCAACTGTACTCTAAGCTCAGTAAAATTAAATATAATTCTTACGCTTAATAATCAGTGAAGACTAGCAATATTTATTATTACATAAGTTTGGTGCAAACACAACTGGAATGGCAAGGACCTGGTGGTCACTAACTGCCATCCGAAGTTAAAACAAAAATTAAAAATTATAAGGTTTAAAAGTTTAAAACGAAGACGGTTGCCCGGTTCCCAGTTGCCAGTTCCCAGTTCTCAGCTGCATGTGCAGCTCAACTACGCAAAGACTATAATTTTTTTTAATTCTTGGCCTTATATTTGGGAAGTATATTACCATCCAGATTTCTCTAGGTATGATTTATAAAGCTGTAGTGCTGTTCCTAATCTTTCACCTTGTTAACTGAACTCTTTTGTTTAATTTTGCAGAATTGTTTATCTTTTTTATTTAAACCAAGTATGAATTTTAGCCTGTTTGCTGAGTTAGGTTTTGTTGCACTGAGGAGATTTCAGCACATCAGTTCTGACACAAGTAATAAAATCAATAATTTACCTTTTGTTGTCCTTGTAGGTCTTGGTCTTCTTTTTGTAGTTGTAAATTTACTTCGGATTTTTGTAGTTGTATATCTATTTGGTCTTCTAGTAGTCCTTCGACCTGGGGGTCTGTTGTTAATGTTAAGGTGGATGTTTAAGTTAACATTTGCACCTCCTCCGCCACCACCGCCACCCCCCCCCCCACCACCCCCCACCCCCACCACCACCACCACCACTTTTTTTGGCACCAATTGGTCCTAATGGTTGCTTTGAGCCCTGTTTGTTTGCCTTAGCACTATCTCCAAGTGCACCTTTCTTGTCAACTTGCCTTAGTTGGGGTGAATTTTTATAAAATTGTGATCCCCTATGCATAGTGCCAATTTTTCCTGTAGATTCACTTCCATTCCATGAAAGATTAGTAAAATATGACTTTTCTGGAAATACAGTAAAAAAACATCATTATGTCATGTTGTATCTGATTATGTTTCTTGTATACTAAAGAAGAGATTGTGACTTGGTACAAATTCTCCAATGACTTCTAAACATTTTAATGAAATCTCTGTTTTGGGTGGTTTACCTCGTCTCTTAAGTAGACTCGTCCAACCTTGAAAGACTCACAGTGCTAGTGTTCATTTTGGAGTTTCTTAATAGTTAATACGTGGTACTTGCAAAACAATGAAATTAAAATCATCACATGATTTGGAGGATCAGTTTTCGCAGAACCGATCATTAACATTAACACTGCAATAACCAGTAGAGAAAAAATGAAAAACTCAAAAAGAATATTACCAAACCGTTCAGAGGGCAGCACAATCATAAAATAAACGAACTTTGCAATTACAGTAAGTATCTGAAATTTATTCTGTTAATATCTAATTTAAATTCTACGTGGTCTGATATCTAATAGAAATGTGTATAAGTTCCACGTTAGATTAATCTAAGATATTTATTTATTTTAAGTAAGCAAACACCCAATTCATTTCAGTGGTGGAAATGTTGGATGAAACATAAGAGACGTATTTATTTAAATGTATGTTGCTTGAACGAAACCCAAACAAATTCAATTTTAATACTGATTTTAAAATCAAGCACATAATCTTTTACTTTAAAATCTGCACTAAATAGTGAAATATTTTGGGACTCAATCAAGACAAGTTGTATAGAATTGGTCCATTGGTCTGTCTATTGCTCCTACAGAACCATTTAATCACTATATCCAAAACATTCAGTATACAATAATCTGAATACTGGCTTACTGGAAAATTGAAAACACACAGCAAGTAAAATATTACAATGAATATTAGCGTAAAACCGAGAACTACGTACAAACAGCTTGACAAATCCACAGAAAGTGCAAATGTCATAAAGTAACGGGAAACGAGATGTTTTGCAACCCTACTTTTTCGATTTTCATTGTTTAAAAGTGGGAGAATAAGTGGAAGTACAAGCATGGGAATAACTTACCATTTCATTAATTTAAAGTATGGGAACAACTTAACATTTCATTGTTAAAAGTATAGAAACAACTTAACATTTCGTTATTTAAAAGTGTGGGAATCACACTGGGATCACTGGGATCAGAGATACAGCTAACAAAAAAAAAAGAAAGTTACATGTTAGGTGTCGAGAAACCAGCCATCAATATATAGAGAAATAGGAAATGGGGCCACACAGTAGCCTTTAAATTCAATTATTTCTTTCTACAAAACGAACAGAAGTCATTGTTGCTGGGTGAAGGGGTCGAGCCATAATGCTTTTGGGATGGTAACAATGACACTACTTCAATAACAACAATACTTTGGATAGGTGATTGAAACTTACACATGGTTTAAAAACTGTAGGGTATGAACCAGATATTACCTTCTTTGTTCCAACAATTATTGGCGAATAAGTTGTTTTCGAAGCCGTTCTCGGTTGCAACAATAATTCCTTTGGCTGCACTCTCAGGAATATTGTTGCAATCAAATGCTTCTCAAACGAATTGTTCAGCAATCATTGTTGGAACATGATGGTATTATATATTACTTAATCCCTGAATGACATCATCAATCGTCATATATATATACTATAAGAATTTTTAAATTCTAACTATCTTCGATTATACTGTCAGGAGAGGCTTGGTTCAAAATTCTTAATGTTTTGCTGGAATTCCACATAAATTCCATTGAAGACGACTATGGTCTCTTGGTTACCTTCAACCAACACAAATTCTTTCTCGATTCACTTCATGGCTAATTTCACAATAATTTCACAATAATAATAAGTGTTTGAGAAACGGAAATGCATGGAATGTTTCTATGTGCATTCTGCATACAGAACTGAAGCTTACTTGGTATAATTGTTTGGTTGAATGAAATTATTTGGCATTATAGCGTTTCTATGGCTTCCTACATAGAAGGTGATAAAGTTGACTCTTAACAAGCCCGGCTATGAATTCAACCAACATAGAGAACTAAATTTCTGCGCATGGTAGCCGTATTTTATTCAGGTCTGCCTTCCCCATGCTAATATTCAGAGCAGAGTGTGGATGCAGCTCACAATCAAGTATGACGATGCTCATCAAACAACAAACAAACCCAGGAGCTTTTTACATGCATTACCGTGTAAAGATTGCAATGTCATCAGTACAAGCACCAGAAACGAACAGACCATAACTCACTAATAATACTATTACGTGTGATTATGTCATGCATTCCTTTCACATTGTTTATGTATGAAACCAAGACACCCTGTAAGTATTAAAATGGCCCATACACGATTTATACCAATAATTCAAGGTGGCCTGGCTCCAAAAAGCAACATGGATTGATATTTTTTTAAATCAACAGCTTTCTGGAATAAAAAGGTTTTCTACACCTTGGAGTTTGGTACTGAAAACTAATTTTTTAGAACCTGAATTTGTAGAGCATTTATTATTATTTATTTCATTCCATACAATGAGGTACATGTAAATGAGGGGAAAAATAAGAAACAATAGTTATCAACTGTGCAAGAATATTATGTATAAAAAAGAGGGAAGGGAATAAACAATGGAGACGAAACAAAGAAGCCACGTTAATAGCACAGACGAGTTTTCAATTCCTCGGCCTCCTGCAGCACTGACTCCCTACACGTGGTCAAGTGCACGCTGCCACAATGACTTGATATCTTACTGCGTCCGAATTTCGCACCACTTTCCAAACTTGAGCAAATCTGCCACGACAGTTCCACCCAAACCACGCCCCCAACTATCGATGCCACCCCTGCATGCAATAATGAGGGAGTTGGACGAGTTTAGAACTGTACTCCAAAATGTGGCTTGCTATACAAAAAAACAACAATTCCATGGTAAGCATGCTGCCATCCTTACAGACTTGATGATTATGCCAAAACTTTAGTAGACACTACGCTCGTTTCACAAGCCTGTGGTAGACACGTGCCAGCTCATTAATTGAGCCGTTAGTGATTGTAACACACGTGGCCAGTCCATAGAGTGACATGGCCCTGGTCTTAAGCAGATGGATTTTAACTTCTTCTGATGAAAAATTGAAAGTATGCAGAGTGGCATTCCCCGAACGGCAAAGCTCTGACCGCACTTTCCTCATAAGTTTGTCATCACCCAAGTTGGAAGAAAGTTCAACTCCCAGGTATGTTACCGAAGTAAGCCAAGACAATCTGCAGACATCCAGCTGCAATGGTGCAACCATTTCACTGTCACCACCGAAAACCATCCCCACTGATTTAATTCCATTGGAAGAAAGTCCATTCACTTTCAAAATTTCTTCAAGTTTTACCAGAATGAACTACAGTGCTCGACGAATGGGTGCCAGGAGGACAACATCGTCTGCATACATCACAGTGTTAACTGCAATTCCATTAATCCAGTATGCAGTATGCATGGAGCCAATTCTTTTCACCACCTCATCCAACACTAAACAAAAGTGAAAAGGCGAAAGAGGGCTACCCTGTCTGACCCCACAAGTGGCCAAAAAAGATAAGGAGAGGATGAAGCCTCAGTGGATCGAGAGCAACTGTCGCTTGTAACAAACACTCACAAGTTCAGTTAAGTAATGTGGCACGTTCTGCTCCTGGAGAGCACGCACAAGTACCTTGTGAGAAACTTTGTCAAATGCCTTAGATACATCAACAAAACATGCATACACAATTGAGCCACTTTTACGATAATGTTTGACGGCTTCCTTAACTGCATAAACGGCGAGTTGCGTAGTCTGTTTTCATTTATACATACACACCATGCATTTTGTCAGTAGGTATTCCAGATATTAGCAATATTTAACTGTTGTGTTTTGGGATGTTATTTTTACTGTGACCATAAAGGCCTGTTGCGAAAAAAAGTAGTGGATGACTAATTCAAAGTGCTTTGTTGATCAACAGTCAATAGAAGCTTTCTTATCACTCTTCTTTTGCATCCTAGCAATACACAGCCTGGGTGCTGTATTTCAGCCATTATTTAGGTGGTAATTATATCACACGCCATGGCTGTTTGCTGTGACGTGCATATCACGTGACTGGGCTAGTCCAATCAGACGGCCAAATGGCCACTGTTCTCGTTCGTCATTGGCTAACTCATGGTGACGTCACGGCAAACAGACATTGCACATGGTTTACTGAACATTATACCGATTTTATTGTAAATGCTAGCAGTGGTGTACCACAAGGATTTGTTTTTGGACCATTCGTTTTTTCGTATTTTATGCTCTCACTTGGACACTGGCGACCAGGGAAAGTGGAATACAACCTGAAAGTATATTCAGATATTATTATCAAGAGTATTGGCTGACTCCGACAGATATCAACTATATTCTTAACTGGGGGATAGGATTGGCAGCTCCCTGTCTCCAACGCAAAATATATGAGTTTACATGTTGGCAACAAAAATCGAGGAACAACTAAGCCACTGTTAATGCTCAGCTGCCCAATGCTCGGGTGGTGAACCACCTGTGGGTTTCGTTTATGCCTGATTTGAAGCCCTATAGTCATTGTGGTCACGTGGTAAATGCTGTTTACGATAAGTCACGTATGTACAATTTGTGATTAATTCGAACAATGTTTAGGCTAAACTAGGGGTTTTAAGACCATTGACGTTGTGTCGGCCGTAGGGTTCGATCCAACATTCACTTTGGAAACGAGGACGCTGACCACTAGGCTGTGATTGCTTGCTTTACTTGGGGTCCCTCACAAAGCTCGCGGTGCGCCTGGGAACCTACTTTTTACCCATTTTGTAGACTATCTCTGTAGGGGACATGTAAGCTATGTGTGGGACCCAGGAGGTTATGCTGGTCCAAGAAAAACAATGATAAAGATGCTTCACCAAGTTCATTTTTGTAAAGCAAGAAATACCGTATCGTATGATGCTTGAAAAGCTTGGTCTTGACTTGATGGAACTTCGTCAGTCAAAGATGTCCATAACCTCGAAACGGAAAATCAAGCATGGCGAATTGCCTGTTGACATCCCTGTCTTTGAATTAGTCTAGTTATTTCAACACGAGTTCGTTGTTATAAACTTGTTTTGCAAAAGTGTGAACTAAAGTGTTGAAAAACTCCCTTTCACTGAGATTGGTAAGAGCACGGTATTATATGAACCTGGAGACAGTTTTGATATCCTCCCAGCTACACGTAAACAGTACTAATCTAAACAATAATGATGAAACAGCTTTTCCTAAATATTCAGAATATTTGGCAGTGATTAATAATAATTATCAACCACAAAGTTAACCACACACACACTGTTCCATTAAGAGAATGGAGTGTAATGGTTCTTCAGTCCTTTCGTGTTCTATTATATTTCTGTTCAATTTTATTAATAAAAGTCCTAAAACGGACTATAATCTTTGAGAGAGGGTGTGCAGAACATGCGCAAAGTGAGAAAACACTGTAAAGTGGTACATTGAGAATTAGAAAATAGAAAATAGAAAAAAAAGTATGTATATTGATGTGAAAGATGGTTTCAATTTACCAATACAGGCACAATGCCCATTTTTGCAAGCTGCAACTTTTTCATTTGAACATGTTAGGCATTGATTGTCGGAACTGCAATCTGGAATAAGAGAAAGAGATGACAACTACTTTCAAAATCTTAAAACACTGTTAAAAAAATATAAGCCAGAATTTTAAAAAAAAGTATAAAAATATTGACATGAATCACGTATATGGTTAAATAAAGCTGTCCTGGCCAGAAGCAGATCTTTTTTGCATAAATAAATCTCATGGCATATAACTTTTTTCTGCAAGATACGGGTGAGTGACGATAAATAAGACTTGTAGTCCACAAATTATTGGATTAATCCAACGGCTGAGAAAGTTTATTCATTATCATGAGTAGTTAGAAATTTGGCACAGAGCACTACCTTTTCTTCTTTTTTATGTTTTTCTTGCTCCCAGAATGAGTTATTTTTGCAGGTTTTTTTTTATTAGGGTGTGAGGGATATGGGGAGGTGCTAGCTGGACGGTCACCCATGATGTGATGTTTTTATGCAGGTAGTTTACGTGATTGTTTAGTAAGATTGTCATTCGAAAAACCCTTGATTGTGAGGCCCTATATTCTTCGAAGTGAGTATTTTTTTACAGCATATTCTGTTGGGTATAGGGAAGAAGGGGGTGTAGAAGGTGTCTCTTTGATCGAGCAACTTTCTAATAAATGAGCTGGTGCAAAGCATTTTCATTTGTGCAGGCCTACCTGTGCTTTTTGGACCCTCCATTCCTGACCCAAGCTTTTTTATAGTGGCAAAAAATTATAGCAGGACCGTATGCAACCAAAAACCGAGTCTTTTTTGGCGGCAACGATGATGCACAAATTTTTACCTCTATATTGACAGCTCACTCATCAGGCGAACCGGTCAGTAAGTGTCATAAATACAAACGGATGGGAGGAGGGGGTGTGGAGCGATCTAGTTCAGCAAATGTTAGGTATAACAGACGAGGATAAAACCGTGGTCCGCAATATCAGTCATGGCTGCGAAGTATGAGGTGGTTTCAAGGTTTCAGTGCAAGAAATGCAAAGTTGAGTTTTTCTCGTGTGAAGTGTTGGAAAATAATCTGTAGATACTTTCAGTGGTAAACTTTCCTCGCCGTGATTGCAGAGGACTTGTTTTTTCCTACGATGCGATCGAATCATGCCCATGTCTGAAAAACGTTGATTTGGGAGTATATGCTACTGTGAAGCCTCTTGAAAGTATTTCCCGGATTTGGAAAAAGCAATGGTTCATACCTGAAACTCATATTAACGGTGGTCATACTACCTGGCCTTTGGCCGTTGCAATCACTTTAAGTATTGCTCTTCATTCCTCACCCTATACAATGTTAGAACGTGTATGCTGCCGTACATTATGTTGTTGTTATTTTCGAAAAATCTCATGATGCGTTTTAAAGGAATGGCGAATGAGATACCCCTTTCAGAATCTGCTCCTTTACTATCATGTGATGCAATTTAAATCCAAGATTATTGATTAAATTAGCACCTACCAATTCGCAATATCTAGTAACCAACAGTTAACCAGCAACGACACTTGATCGCTTGAGGCATATGTAAGCAAGACTTTCATGATGCTCCCATAACGTAGATAGTGGGAGAAAATAAGCATATTGGCACATTGTAAAATTACAACTAAATTATGTGGTAAACTATCGAAACCATATAAACCTAAGTGAAAAACATATTTAAAAAACAAATAAAACTACTAAAGACATACTATGCAAAGAGGAAGGACTTACTTTTTCTAGATATTAAACAATTTGCCTCTAATTAGAAGATATGGTGGATAATAAGAACAAGGGGCATAGTTGAGGAGAGGGATGACTTCATCATTCATGAAATTACTTTTGATGATATTGAGCAATTTACCTTTAATTAGAAGATAACTTTTATCAACGTGCAGGAACAAATCTTGGTTTTCTATTATAATTATAATTTCGAAGTTCACGTTGTTGAGGTTAGTGCCGACTATGGACTTACACTCGCAAAAAGAAATGCTCTCCACGGACACAGTAAGGACTCGATGACATTCAAGCAATCTTCTGTTAAATTAATGTTTTACCGCTGATCAGATATCGTACAAAAACTCTGTTTTTTTGCTGTTAATTGTTTGCCGTTATTATTGCAATTAAGTCCTTTTCTGCCAAATACCAACATTCTATTTATCTATTACTATTATTTTCCCCGAACTGAAACGGAGTTTGATAATGAGCGTGTCCCATTTAGCATTAATATTTAGTTTTCCTGAGAAATGAGTAATGAGAAATGAAAAATGTAAATTTTCTAATTTTGTCTATAGTGATGTGCAGATGTTTTAAGTTTTGAGGAGCATTTATCATCTTATAACCTGTAGGTTCACTGGGGTAGAAAACATATATAAATGTTTGAGTGTCGGCATTCACATATGACGTCCAAATATTTTAGTGTCAACAAATATCGTATTAATTCCCATGGTAGCAGCAGAATTTTGTCCTTGCTGAGATTTGATATAATTACCCGATGGGAATCCCATATCCGAGGCTAAACTCATGTCTGTCGATAACAAAACTCCATTAGATGGGAACTAGTGCTTGCACTCGGACTGGTTTGGGCGGCATGGAACGATCACCAGGCGGGGGGGGGGGGGTGGAAGTGACGTATGCCTAGTGGTTGGGGTCTTCACAGTCTGCGTGCTTCTCATCCTGAGAGGGTTCGTCATTTTATTGTTCGGCATATTTTTCATCGCCATGAAAAGAAATCCTGCTAACCAGCGGAGCCGGTCACATTCTGTTTCCCGGAATAATAATCTCGATGTAGACAATCCCGCAAAATTGGAAGGCCGCCGACTTATGTGCAAAGCCATAAAACAAAGGAATTCGAACCCCCACGGCTTACACTAGGGCCAGTTTGCTTTAACCTTTCAACGAAAATCAAGCCAGCGTAGGAACTGTTTCACTTTGTCCAAATGCTGCGGCCGTTACTTCAAGCACTGCAATCGCCATTCTTCCAAAGTGCGTCGACAAAACAGCAACAGCAACAAACCAGCACACGCTGACTCCACCACCTACGCATCCATGTAGTGCAGTGGAAAACGAAACTCTATCTTCACCATCTGATCCTCTTGCCTCCAATTGCATTCCTACTGAAAGTTCTGCTAGTTTGGCGGGCGAACTTGCTAAGGTACACCACGATTATGCTGCACTAATTGAAAAACTGAACATTTTGCAAAATGAACAGCCCCGTTTCCAAAATGGCGGCACTTGCCTAGGAATTACCAATGCGACATCTGGCGGCACGACCACGTTTTCGATGTTGCCTCCACTTCCGGGATCTTATAATCTGGCTTCCGCTACAGTGCAAAGACAGTTTTCAGGCACACAAGGCACGTTTGGTTTAAATTTCCCATCCACGAACATAACTGCACCTACAGCTGGTTTTGGATCTGCTATTGCAGCAGATTCTGTTAACTACACCAGATGCTGTCACTGCAGAAACCAGAAAGGATATATTAGAGGGTAAGGATATCAAATTCACATTTATTCTTTTCCTGTTCGTCACGTACGCACGCACTGATGGCCGAGTTGGGCACCCTTTTGAAAACACGGCGAGTGTTGGCAGCAAGCCAAATGATGCAAGTTTTTCAAGTTGCTTTCTATCGAGGAATTCTCGAAGGCATTTAACGTTTTTAAATTGGTTTTGTGGGACAGCTTTCCACATCATCATAACAAAATGGACCTTTACTTCAGGATGATTTTGAATCTCTCTAGACGTTTTGAAGGGCTCGGGTTTTACCAATATCATCTTGCTTTTTCTGCCAAAGCAGCTGCAATTTTGGCCCAGTCCAATAATTTCGTGGACTGGAGTATCAGGGACAATGAGATTTTTAATCTATTTTTTGCTGGCCAAAAAGTTGTTACTTATGCGGTCAGCAGCAGTCTGAACCATACATCAAACTCCTGTCCTTTTTCTCCCCCTGTATCAGCCAAGCCCTCTAACAGTCACTACCAGAGAGGCGGAATGAGGACAGGCAATAGATTGGCTACTTCCAAACAGTGTGCCAAAGTTGACATCATGAGGCGTTTTAGAATTATTGTCAATGGTACGGAAGTATGCAATAACTACAACCGCGCCAGGGGATGTGTGCGACGTAACTGCCCTTTTGCCCATATTTGCAGGAAATGCAACAGCACTCACAGTGCCACCGCATGCAAGCCACCTGGAGACAAACCACCCGGAGACAATCGTACATGACTGGAAAATTGACTAGCACCTGATATGCTTGCTGCTTCAACGCCTACAGATATTGCTGCCTTGGAGGCATATCTGTGTAATTACCCTGACAGAGCTTTTGTGATCGAACTGGTTTCGGGACTTAGGGGAGGCTTCCAGACTGGAGTGGAGTCTCTGCCAACTTCCTCCATTGAATGCCGAAATTTATGGTTAGAAAGGAGGCAGCCTGACATTATGTCCGCTCTTATTGATAATGAACTCAAGATGGGCTACCTCATTGGCCCTTTTCTGAAACCGCCATTCCCCGTGGTACATATCAACCCAATCGGTATTGCCACAGGTAAATATTCTGGAAAGAAGAGGATGATAGTGGACGTATTCAGCCTGCACAACGACCCTGATCATCATAGCCTTAATGATGTGATTTGTAAGGATAAATTCTCCCTTGCTTACATAAGAATCAACGATGCATATCCGTGTATTTACTGAACTGGGACAGGTAGCTTATCTCTGCAAGACGGATAGCACGGATGCATTTAAACTGCTGCCCATTCGCCCCGACTTGTGGTGCATGGCATAAAATGGAAGGGGTCCTACTACTTCTTTGTAAGGCTTGTTTTTGGGTCACGGTCAAGTCCCAAACTGTCTGACCAGCTTGCAACTGAGCGCGCTGGATCCTGCTTAACAACAGGATTTTTGACTTAAGTTGAAACGTGGCTTAATCCGAGTGTTACAAAGGCAATGATTACAGGGTCCTTTCCATTTGATGTAATTCGTAGAGACCGTAGCTCACGTGGAGGTGGCTTACTTGTTGTTTTTCGGAAACAGCTTAATGTGGTCCTGACCAACCAATGTGACGATGTCGAGGCCATTTGCTTACTAATCCCAGGTTTTAAACTTAACTTCATTTTATGTTACCTACCCGACAGTCGTGTCGAACAGCAAGTAATTAATCTAAATTCATTCATCACATCAGCTATGAATGGGTCGCACTCAATCATTGTACTGGGTGATTTTAACCTCTCTTCAATTAACTGGAAGCTACGTAGTTCCTCTGAACGGGTTCATCGAATCTTCCTCGACAACGTCACCTCACTGGGTCTCCATCAACTTATCGAAGAACCCACACGTGGAGACAATATTTTGGATCGGCTTTTTACTGACTGTGATCGCCTCATTTTTGATACTAAAGTAATTGTCCACTTCGGCAAGCGACCGTTGTACGGTCTCTTTTAATCTGCACTGCAAAACTTCACACTGTGCTAACATGCAGCCGGTAATGGGAAAAATTGATTTTAATCGCTTGAAGGAAAATCTAGTCAATGTAAACTGGCATAAACTTTTAATTTCAACTAATCTCAATATTGATCGTGCTTGGGATGTTTTCTACAGCATCCTCCAACAGGAGGTACAAAAATGTCGCTCAGCGAAACCGCATTGCCTCCATCGCGGTCCTCCATTACCAAGGATTCTTTCAAAGCTGAAGCGCAAGAAGCTAAATGTTTAGCACAAATACAAACTTCAACCTTCGGCAAAACGTTTGAGTCGCTACAACGAGTGCCGAATTTTATACTCGGCTGAGGCGGCTAAATAGCACCGTTCGCGTGATTCCGCGATCCATACTGAGGGAGCACTTTCAGCCCTGTTTAGAATCTATTGGGAAAAGAATGCTCAAGAATGCTGAAAAGAATGTCAAGAACCTTCCCTCCACTTAAATCTGGTGGCAGGTTCATTACAGACAACGGTGCTAAGGCAGAAATCCTGAACTCACTGTTTGTCCTCAATGGGGTACTCGACTATGCTAGTGTTAACCCACTGTTTGACTCAGAATTAGTTTCTTCTTTCAGTATAAACAACAACTTATCTTTCACTGCCAGTTCTGTCTCACGTGTGATCAATAAGCTCTAATCAAGCCACTCTGTGGGCCCGGATGGGTTCTCGGCCTTCTTTTACAAGCAAATTTGTAGGGAAGTTAGTTTCTAACTGTCTACTTTGTTCAATCTGTCTTTTGCTGAGAGTAAATTACCAATGCTATGGAAGACGGCTGTTGTTATACCGATCTTCAAAAAGGGTGATACTGCAGATCCCGGAAATTATCGACCAATTGCATTAACGGTTATTCCGTGCAAAATCATGGAGTCAATCATCCATGACCCTATGATGTCTGTGATCAAATCAAATAACTTAATAGGTAACGATCAATTTGGCTTTATGCCTGGCCGCTCCACAACTCACCAACTTTTAATGAGCCTCGATCGGTGGACGAGCGCCCTGGATGTGGGAATCCCGACTGATGTGGTGTACTTCGATTTTAAGAAGGCTTTTGAGTCTGTTACACTTTCCAAGCTGCTTTACAAGCTTGAAAATTTAGGCTTTGGAGGAAAGCTATTAAAATGGATCTCTGCATTTATTAACAACAGATCTCAGCGTGTATTGGTCGGTGACTCTTTTTCATCATCCTTGGATCTCATTAGCGGCGTACCACAGGGCTTCGTTTTTGGGCCCATTGTTGTTTGTGGTCTACTTAAACGACTTATCTTGTAATCCTTCATCTGTCTGTAGTTCAAAGATTGCAGATGATCTTAAGATCGATAAGGCTGTTATTGATATTGATGACGGCGCGTTGTTGGCCCTTGAGATTGACTACGTTTCCAATTGGTCGGCCAAGTGGCAACTGCCAATTTCTTAAACCAAATGCCAAATCATGCATATTGGAAATTCAAATCCAGGGACATCGTATTTTCTTGATAATTGCCCCCTTCCTTCGGTTAACGCGACTAAAGATCTTGGGGTCTGGTTTTGTGATGGACTTAAGTTCAGCCTGCACTGTCGCAAAATTACTGCATCTGCGTATGCGCGCGTAGCTTTGATTAACAGATGTTTTTCATGCGGTGACTGCGAAATCAAAGTTTGGGCAATCAAGATCTATGTCAGACCAATTTTGGAGTACGCTAGCCCCGTTTGGTCACCTTACTTGCTGCATGACATTGATGCAGTTGAGGCAGTCCAGCGACGGTTTACCAAGGCATTGCCTGGCTTGCGCAACCTGTCATATGGAAGACGTCTGCAGATCCTTAAACTTGACCCACTCGAACTACGGAGAATCAAAATTGATCTTATTCTTACCTACCAAATTATTCATGGTGTAGTTGGGGTGGATGTGCCTCTTTTTGACCTGTCGGAGTTAAAGCGGACTAGAGGTAATTCCCTGAAACTAATGGTGCAAACATTACATTCAGATTGTAGATGTAATTTTTTCGCGTTGCGTGTGGTCAGGATTTGGAATTCTTTACCAGACGAAATAGTCACCTCGCGGACAGTTCATACATTTCGGAGTCACCTCAGCTCGTTCAATCTAGAGATTTTTATGCGTCGGTCTTATCCTTCGAGTTAAACATGTAATCTTGCAGATGATTCCGCTTTTCGTATGTCTGCTCTCGCCCCATGAAACCTTGGCTGCCTGTTAGTGACGCTTGGTCCTTGCCTGATCCATTGCTATTGCAACAAAGTGTTTTTATTTACTTATTTATTCATTTTTAGCTGGTGACAATTCCCATTTTGGGGAAGCTTTTGTTTTTAGTACTTATCATAGTCATACTTTGTATTATACAACGTTGCTTTTTAACGGTCTCATTTGTTCATCTGGATTTTATTTTTTTTACTTGGGCCGATCCTACACCTCCCGTGTCCAACACGTTTGGCGATGCCATTGGGGGCCATAGAGTCCCTGGTAGGTCTAACCTTGGTGGTAAGGCATTCGTGTCCCAATACCTAATCCCCTCACTTTCCCTTGGCCAATCTGTATCATTATTTATGATTGTCTTCTGTTTTTTAATAGAGGCTGGCTGTTAGCGATCTTAGGGTCCTTGCCAGACCTGCTACTATCGTGACAAAATTGTTATTATTATTATTATTATAACTATAATATCTGTAATGTTTTGCATCTGCTAGATGACTTCCATACCATCGATCGCACCAAACTGGAGGGACTGTGAACTATAGCATTGCTCACAAAGGTGTTCAACAAGGTCCATATCCCACTTGCTGCTCACAAAACCATCTGCCCCACTACTGAACTGATTTTCCAGAGCATTTCCCTGGACACTCCCTTGCTAAACTTCACTGCATTTAGAGAAAAAAGTGAGCATCGGCGAACTTTTACGGGCATTTTCGGCCAAATCCTCATGTACCAAACCGGAATTTTTGAGCCTCTTCGGATGCTTTAATTTCGCCTCAAGGATTATCCCACATGGACGTTCCTACGTATACATTGGCCATTTGATCTCTGTTGCATGCTCCAGAAAATCTCTCCATGCTGCAGTAAAACTCTCTGCCAATTGCCAGAAGGAATTGGTTTGGTGGGGCTTTCTTCTCGAAGAGTGGAATGGTGTTTCTTTTTTCCACGTCAGCTCGGTCACGCCTGCTGCGGACATAGACATTTACATCGACGCATCATCTACTCTAGGTTTTTCCAGTTATTTTGCTGATCGCTGGCTCACTAGTCAGTGGCCTCCCGAGATGAAAACATCTGCGGGAAAATCTCTCTCCCTTGAACTTCTGGAGCTGTACCCCATCGTCGTTGCTGCAATGTTATGGGGCAGAGAGTTGAAAAAGAAGCTCATTTTGTTCCAATATGGCAACCATTCACATTATCAACAAAGGGAGATCACCCAACTCTGCCATCATGGAACTCGTGCATCAGTTTTCCTGGTGTTCACTCCAGGGTAAGTTCTTTCTGTTTGCTATTCAGAACCGTTCGGCAACACTTCTTTGGGAACATAAGAACAGCAACTGGGAATTCACATAACACATCCATCGATCGGCGTTACCCTCAGAAATTTCATTCTCCATCCCACGACCATCCTGCCACTGCTTTCCCATGTCTTTTTCTGCCTTTTTGAGGATTTTGGCCTAAAACTCGCATGTCGTGCAGCAAGGCGGGGGCTTGTTCATCTTGCCCCCAAATCTCCGATGCAGGACACCTTGTTCATCTCAGTGGCACACGGCTTCATCGAATGCATCACAATGGATGATCACCTGCAGTGTCTGGCCATCTTCGTCCCGTTACCCTTTGCGACAGACGCTGTTTCTGCGACCTCCATTGACCCGTTTTACATCATGCGATCGCATCCTGAAGTCTCACACCCGGATGCGGGTTCTGCGGCTATTGCACAACATTTCACCTTCTCGAAACTACGTCATCATCTTGCATCCATTGGCACGTGTGACTTCATGCAATCACTTCCTGACATCTCACATCCGGATCGGGTTTAGCATGTATTGCACAACATAGCACCTTCTCGAAGCTACTTCACCATCTTGCGTAATTTGGGCAAAAGCGATGCGCAGTGGTGACACACAGGCATATATGACGCCCTACTCGCCACATGCTGATCATCTCTTCGACCAGAAGGAGGCAGACAGGATGATGTCTGCTGTAGCTCCGAAGGAACAATTTCCCAGCTACTCCGTTGTAAAGAAGTCTAAGACCAGCAACACCAGGTGCCAACTTCATCGGGTTTGGAGCGAACAGCTAAGCAAGTACCAAGGCACAAGAAGTTTCTTAGCACCGCTAATGGGCTACACCGGCAAATGAAACAAGAAGAGCAAGGAGTTTGATTTCTTCATGAACATTTTCGAGGAGATGGAAGATTTCACCATAAGGAGGACCAACCAATTCATGGAAGAGAGGGCCAGCAATGCCAAATAAAAGCAAACGAAACGTCACGTCAGCCAGAATGCTAGGACCATAAAAGACAATGTCGGGACTTCGAGTCATGGGAAGCCATCTGCTGTGGAGAACGATGGCACTGTGGTCAACTCAGCAATCGAGTCCTTGGATCTGTCTCCACCACCTCTACCCCATAACACTTACTGCCAGTTTTTGCTATTCGCTGGATGTCCAAGCGAACCACAGCTGCAAATACTACAACCCAACGTCTCCTTGGAAGAAGCTGCAGGGTCGAACAAAGAACTGCCACATGTACCACAACCCAATGTGGCCATGGAAGAAGCCGCTGGATGGAGCCAAGTGCAGCCACATGTCCCACAACCAGATGTGGCCATGGAAGAAGCCGCCGGGTCGAGCCAGCCATTGACACACATACAACAACCACATGTTGCCATGGAGGAGGTGGAGGAGCACGAGTACCAACATTACTGTAAAGAAAAAAAGGACTACTATGAAGGCAGCAGCAATGAGTCAGTCCACAAAGAAGAAGAGGAGTTGGACGATAAATTAGATGAAAGCGATTGGAGGACAATGATGACGTCAAGCTTACATCCAGCAGTGAGGAGGAAGAAACAAGGCCACACAGTTTGACAAGACTGAAAACCTCCACTACGCCCATGCCAATGCCAAGTTGTCCGACACTGCAATCAGAAGCGTCGCCCACATATGAATACGGTTGGTAGATTCTAAGCTGTCTCACACCAGCAAACGAATGCATCTCATACAGCATCTCTCCAGCACAAGAAGTCTCGAGCAGAGAACTATTGTGCACCATTAATACCCGATATTGCAAGCTGATCTCTGAAGTTGCGCCATCCCCACCTCTGCCAATGATCCCTGGGGAAAACAAAGTTCAGTTACTTTCATGAATCACTGTAGCAAACCTGAAGAAGTAATCTGGATCGTGTCGTTGGAGGAGAATGAAAGAGCAACCACAACGACAGCCAACCTAGTAGAACCACCACCGTCACCACCACTGTCACTGGAACCGAGTAAATTGAAAGCCCTCAAACGATCTTGGTGCCCTGCTGAAAAAAAACTGCAGAAAAACTGCAAAAAAAAAGTGCAGTGAAAGTGCAGTAAATTGTCCACCCCAAAAAACTGCAGTTCTCTTTTGCAGTTAGACTTCAGTTTTTTTTCCATTAATTTCAGGTGGAAATAAAATTTTTAAAAATTCATAAATAAATTTCAGCTATTATTCATACCCTAATCTTAGCATCTAGGAAGTACATGCACAGTAGCATATTTCTGTTCTAAACATGCATTCATACCTTCCCTGATATACTCTTACTTTACTTACAACAATGTGTGTTGTCATCCGGCCTTATATACCAAGCCAATCACTAAGCGCTAATGTGTATGGTTCCAAGTTTTGTATTTTGTGATATCCGCTAAGTTACGCAATTTAAGAAGTGACACAACGTCACTTTCAATATTGGTAAACTGCAGTTATTTTGCAGTTTCTGAGTTAGCCTGCTGAAAACTACAGTTAATTTGCAGTTTTGGTGTTATCTTGTAGAACTTCGCATTACCTGCAGTGTAACTGCCATTATCATACAGCTTTTTTAATTGCTGTTAATGTGTACTTTTCGCCCATTTCTTCATTATAGATAAAAACTAATTTTTTCGAAAATTTTACAAAAAATTGACGTGAAAAAACACTATTTTACCGTTTTTTCGAAAGCTTTCGAATGGAGTTAATTTTAGCTAGCTGGCCACAAGTCATTTTGCAAAACCAAAAAATGTTCCAAATGGCAGCAGCTAGACATTTTTTTTCTGTAGGAGCAACTAATAATTTTTACGCCATCCCCCCTCCCCATCCAAAAAACCCTATTTTCTCAATTCCCAAACGATGCACTTTACGTCGTCTCCCTCCTTCCACCCAAAAACACCTATTTCTTAAATTAAGTTGAACTAAAGTTTGTTTAGCTTCCAAATTTAGAAGAAAAAAAAAAGAAAATAACTATCCGGTATCGGATTCCCGGTATTCGATTAATATATCAGTATCAGATCTAATTGGCAAAAAGTGGGTGTAACACGGAAAAACAGGCATTTGGAAGAAAATAACTGAAAAACTACGGTCATTTTATTTTGAGCATAATTTAAAGGTGGTGATGCGGTAGTCATCATATTACCATAACATCAACTAGTACAAAACTTTTGTAGGTGGTGGTCCCATGGCCAACATGAACATTTTTAAAGTAGGGACGACTTTCCTTGATTTTTTTAAAAGAGCCACACTGTATAATGTTAGTCAATATTGTTACAAGTAGATTTTACCGAATAATTTGTTCAGAAAATTCGGTAGCTAACAATTAAAACTAATGTAAATTCAATTTTGTCATCGCTAAATGCCAATCACACTATTCAATTGCACTTAAAAAATCAGTGCAATTAAAAAAAAATATGAATGAAATGACTACTCGGACCTGCGGAATGGACAGGCTTAAAATGTGCGGGGGGGGGGGGGGGCGGCGCGTTGGTACACCGAGTTTTTGACCATAAGTTTTTTGCCATTTTTGTGTTTTTGTAGTTGTACCTAACCTTCTCAGCAGTCTAACTAGAGTTATTTTGCAGTTTTTAAATCTCACATAAACTGTAGTTTAACTGCAGTTTAAAAAAAAAATTTTTTTGTAATTGCTGGCGAATCTGCAGTTAAACTGCAGTATCATTCCGTTTCTGCAGTTTTTCTGCAGTTCATTTTCAGCACGGTGAGTTCTACAAAAGTAAAACGTACCCAGATGTACCACAACCGCCACCGATGTTCCCTGAGTTACCCCACCACCAAAAAAGAAAACGACCTTTGCTACTACAAAATGGCTGCCTCTAGAAGATGCGACGTGCCAGGATAACCCAAAATGTTGATTGCCATTTCAGCCAACAGTTTCAGCCAAGCACTCCACAAGTAGAACCCTCTGATGATGCGAGCACAGGACGGTTGTTGCTAGAGAAGATGTGCTGAGAGGTAGATAGGACGCTCAGGATAAGCCAGTCAGCATCTTCGTCGTCAACTTTGCCGATCCAGTCGTCGAAAATCCAAAGGGCAGAAGCAGTGTCCATTTCCAACTCTAGCCAAGCCAGCTGTCGAGGTGACCTCCACAGTAACGACCATCACGCAAACCTGCCAAACATCGCCGAAACAGAAACAACCACAACCCATTCCCATGTGGGAACCATTGTCGAAAGAGGAGTTTCTGGCTTTTATCGTAATATTGATCATAATAGGATACATCAACCTGCCAGAGATGGCGCAGTATTGGTCCACGTCCCCAGACCTGTGAAATCACTCCGTCAGGTCGACCATGACCAGAATGCGGTTCAATCAAATTTGGAACAACTTTCGGCTGTCCGAAGAACCGCCCTTCACCAGTACCGATCTCCAAACTGCCTCGCCCACGACCATGCAAGCCATCGAAGAGCAGAAGGACAAGTAAGGTATGGACACAATAATGAAGGTGCGACCAATGATGGAGGCCATTAACGAGGCATTCCACAAGTGCAGGAACCCCGGACCATTTCTCTGGCAAAGACGAGTCAATGACTGCATACACCAGAAGATCCAAAGTCAAGATATACCAACCCAAGAAGCCCATCAAGGTAGGCTTCAAACACTTCACTCTCTGTAACCCGTTTGACGGTTACATCCTCAACGATTAGGCACACATTGGAAAAACAGCCCCACATGGCCACGGATCCTGCCCAAGACCCCGCCAGGAACTCAGGAACAACAAGATGGCTCACACAACGATCTACACCGCACACCATTATGTCAACCAGGGGTATACCATCATCAGTGACAACCGCTTCACTTCAGTGCTGCTTTTTCAGGTCCTTTACGTCAAGCTAGGAACCTTCACATGCGAGAGCCTACCTACGCACCAATGCCGCTGGAATGCCATACGAGTTCACGGAGGTGTTGCACAAATTCCAGAAGGAGCACGAACGTGGTGACAGTGTTCTGCATCAAAGCGGCCGACTCCTGCTGAGCATCTGGTGCGACACCTAGGCTGCCCCTATACTCAGCACCCACGTGGATCCCTTGGCCAAAGAATATACCATCGGATGACTCATCGGCGGCCAGAAACACTTAGTCACTTGCCCGCCAGCAGCCACCACTTACATGGAACGCATGAATGGCGTGGACATTGCCAATGACCTCATCTCCTCGTTCTACGTTTGCAGTAAGTCCATAAGCTGGCACCGCTACTGTGATGTCCTTGGCAGGGACACACCTGAGCCCAGCGTGGGCACCAATGGTAAAGAAAGGACAGGGACTAACCAGTGTGTAGGCTACAGCTGAAAAGATGCTTTACTTCCTGTAAGGAGTGGTGTAAGTGCAGTTACTACAGGAAGTCACCGGATATAATAATATTGTATACAATTGAATGGACTAGCTTATTAGGTGAATTAGGGAAAACTGGGTAGGGCTAACATCTTGACGCTAAATTGAAGGCAGCCATTGTGGAGCCACAAATGACGACTCCACAATACAGAAAACGAGAAAAAAAAAGAAAAAAATTATCTTAGCCTAGCTGAAAATAAAATCATGGTTACGAAGGCAGGATATTTTTTTAGTTCGCTGTCTATTTTTAAAGAAAGATACATAAGTTTTTCGCTTTCGAAAAAAAAAACTAAACACTTTTTTGAAAGCTGGTTACAAAATTAAAAAAACTTAAGATGTTCAGGTGTAAAAAAAAACATTTCTGAAACTGGCTGAAAACTTGTCAGTTTTACATTTTACATTATCTGGAGCAATTTTGGTAAAGTTCATTTAGAATTTATTGTTGTTGTTATTCCACGTAGCTTTTTTTGGTTCAGTTTCTTTTTAGCAGCAACATTACTGCAGCTGAAACGCTACACCGTTGCTGTGGGATATCTGGCATCCAAAAGACTGGTTGCAGATGTTGCTTTTGTTAGAAATACACACATGAGTGGAAATAGTTGCTCCATCAATTTTTTGTTCCGATGTTTGAAGAACGTTGACATGAAAATACGAAAAGAGAAACATGGGGATAAAACCGTGAAATTATTTTTTCACACAAACAACAATATACAGTACATTTTTACCTATTTTTAAAGGCAGACTTTTTAAAATTAATAGAGCTGATTCTCTGCACGATTAACTATGGACAGACATGTTAGCGTTACTCGCTACATTTAAAAAGAATTTTTGTTAAATTCACGGGCAACAGATTACTACGATTAACAAAGAAGTTGTAGTCACCTGGTAAATTAAAAAAAACTACAACTTGAGCTTGTCTGGAGCTCTACGCAGTCTTTTTGTACGATTTTCTCGATTTTGAAGTTTTTGCAGCAATATCATCCTGAGTTGGCGATAGCACAACTTTACGTTTAAGTGGATTCACTATCGATTTTTTATGAGCATGACTTGGCTACGGTGATATTTGTTTAGCAGATGGCGACGTAACAACTGGTGAAGGTTGTGACCTTCCTGGCATTACAATTTCTACGGAAGAGGCACTGTTGGTATTAGCCAAAGGTGATTGGTTGTTTATGTTTGTAGCCTCATCCACTACGTGTGTGAGGCGTAATTTCGCTGGAGATTTCCTGCCACCTTGTGACTTGCGAGGCAAATTCTCTGGTGATTTTCCAAGCTGATTGATTGGTGGATTGGAGCCCTCGGCAACAGAAATTGGCTTTCTTAATTGACCAAGAAATCTGCGAGCAGGAACTACGTCAGCGGAACTTGGCTTTTCACATTTACTACCGCCAAATGACATGCGGTTTTGAAAAAGAGTGCTGTTGCTCATAATTATTCACGCCGGAATTATTGCTTTTCGGCGTTGGATTAAGTGCTTTTGGTGACTGCTCAGGGTATTGATTTTCAATGGGATGTAATCTAAGCTGTTCGCGATATTTGTGAATTTTATTACCGTTAGTGTCAACGATAATATAGGATTGATTACTGCCTATCTGACTTACTACACCTTTATACCATAGCCTATCGTTCGTAGTACTATAGTCACGGTACCAAACATTATCCCCTATTTGATACAGTTTCAACGCACTATGGTGCATGCTCTGTACTTGTTGTAATTGTTTACGGCGAACGGCCGAAATAGGGTCAGGGAACAATAAATCCAGCCTAGACTTTAATTCTTGGTTAAATTATAATTTTCCGGGTGTTGCTTGCATGGTAGCGGAGATAGTGATACGTGATGATAACAAATAAGAATTTATACTTTCTTGAATAGTAAACTCCTGTCGCCGCACGGCCCTGTAGACTCTCTTGAAATTGTGGACATAAATTTCAGCCAATCCGTTGTGTCACGTCCGGCACAAAACTAGGGCCCGTTATGTGCCTAATCCTATTGGTTTTCAACCAATTTTGGAATTCTGAGGACATAAATTGGGCAGCATTGTCTGTAACAAAGCTGTCCATTAAACCATATTGAGCAATATGATTGTTTAACACGTCAATAACTCGTGCGGACGTTGTGGATTACATTTTATGCACAAACGGAATTTTTGAATGTGTGTCAACTAGTATAAAAAAACATGTAATTGTCCATCGGGCC
>JAHWFP010260672.1:8839-20596 GCA_023313725.1 Lithobius niger
CCCCCCCCCCCACACCCCAATATCGAGCCGTGGGGCATAAAATGTTTGGGAAAATGTTATGTATTTACTAATTTTCTTTAAAACATTCGCCTCTGCCTTTTGGGTATTTCTTCTCCCCCCCATCCCCTAGTAGTTTGGGTGAGACGGTAATAAATAAATTTTTAAAAACGTAGGTTTTAAGTTTTAATTCATTGTGGAGCTAAAAAAAAAGTTCAGGAAGGAAGTGTTTTTAGCTCTGAAATGAGCTGTTTGTTCACAGCCAAGCTAGGGGTGTTGCAGAAAGTGGGAAATTCCAGTTCGGAAAAGAAGGATGCCATCTTTAACAAAACCATCCTGGCTGCCGGTGTGTAGCAAAATGAGTCTTCGGCCCTTTCCGATCGGAATAAGGCGAACAACCAAGCCGTCATTTGCTTTGTCAGCTGTCAGTCCGGAGCGCCTTTTCTTTAGCTGCCAATGGCGTTCGCGCCCGTGGTGCTCATTCACCCAAGTATCATCCAAATAAATAAATACTGTAAATGAGACGGATTACTTCTTAAATGTCGTACCTGAAGTAAAAATCGGCGACGCTGGGCAAAAATCTCTGCACGCTTTTATGTAAAATTTCTGTTGTTGCATTTTGCGTATTTCATCCCAAGTTTCTTTTTCATGATTAAATACCACGGAAGTTCTCCCATCTTTAAATCCAATCTTCGATTTGAACTTGGCCAAAACATTATCAAGATTTCAGTTATTGCTGCTCGAGCGGCTGACAGTTGCAAGTCGTCCAAGCTTGTTACCGTTGGCGCCTTTGGCCGTTATTTCGCTGCCGTTATGAACCGCGGAACTGTAGCATCTGCTGCGGCTGGAGTGGCACTTGTTTCGGCGAGTAGTTTCGCGCCTTCGTTCTTCGTTAACTATTTGTTTAACACAACTGAAAGAAACCTTTGTTGCATCCGAAGTTGCTTGGGAAACGACGTTCTTGCTCTTTGTTGGTTCCATGCTTCGCAGATAACAATAGACATTCCAAATAATTTCCCTAGTTGGCCGTGAATCATTTTACCTCTTTTCCCGATTGAAGGCGCGTTAATAGACGCCATTTTGTGACTGTTGCACTGGTGGTTTTTTTTTACCCATGATGCTAGTCGTGGTGTTGAATTGGAGTGGACAATCGATATTTTTTTTAAGCCACGCCCAGTTTACAAATCGCGTACGGATTATAGCGTATTTCTGGATTTAGCATGCGTCATCTCGATGAGTAGTTGATTCTGGGTTGTTTCAGTATCGTGGCAACAATCGCGGAAACAATTCAATTGGCTTCCCGAAGCCCGCTTTGAAAAAGTAAATAAGTCATTCAGTCATGTCGGCCGCCCAAGTTTGAGGTAGGCCTCAAAATTTAAGACTTCGCACCCTACGGTTTAAAACTTGAAGATTTAAGGAAAAATCAAGATTATTTAATTTTTGTTCTCCACAACGAGCTAGCAAAAAAAAAAAAGGGTTTAAAAGGTTTAACGAGCGTTAACCACTCGTGGTCATCTGCCCGAAGCCCTAAGGCCATATGTCTGCAACAGCCAGATGCAACGAGCTAGCTAACTCAAACAACGACCTGGCACCCAACCATTGTTACATCTTGTTCGAGTGAGCTAAAATCCGATATTGTGCGCCTCACCTATTGTTACATGTTGCATCATTGTAACATTTTGACATTGTTGGCCGCTCCGCCGCCTCCGCCTCCTCCTCCTGTCCAATTTTCTGAAATTCTCGTGCGCAAACGAACTCTAATGAGCACGGCCTAGTGCCGGCCGTGCTAATAAATGCCCTATAGCGTACAAAGTAGAATGTAGGGCTGCATTACAAAATCTGCTTAAAGTTGGTGAAACAAGATAAAAAACATGTCAGGTGTGATACCAACACAAAGTCTGAGTCCCCCCACCACCCCTGGAGGCGAAGATCTGATTAAACTTTGCCGAAACCATGTTAGCACCACGCCTTACACGAATACAAAGCTAGGGCTACAACTTGCCCTGTTTTGCATTAATGCCTTTTTGCACCCTTTCATCACAAATTAATTCTTCTAAGTTGTTTTTCTTTTAAGTGGGACTTAAGTGGGCAGTCGGTGAATTAGAACTGGCATCCCTTGGTTTTGGATCGATGCGAGGAGGCTGACCACCGGACTGTCGTTGCTCGCTTTGCTCGGTGGCGCCCCCCCCCCCCCCCCAAACACACACACACACACACACACAAAGCGTACAGTAAACCTGGACGTGGTTTTTCGCCTGTATTGTATCCGTCCACTTTCGTGATGTCCCGAAAGGATTAATTCGGTTTCGTTCGGTAATTCAGATTTTTTGGGACACATGGCCAAAATGATTACAGTCCCGGAAATTGTTGTGTGTATATCCGTAACAGTACAACGTACAATTAGACCATTGTTTGTGCCATTTCCTGTTTATTTCTTGATTAATCAAAATTCGGCAATGGCCGCTGTAAAAATGTTTCACCGATTATGGTTTTAATAATTATTTTTCTATTCCCAGTACTGGTTTTGGCCCTACTTCTGCTAACTTTACTGCTCTATGCGGCAGTAGAGTTAATTTTCGACAGTGATTTATGGAACTTGGGTACTCCGCCCACTTAGGGGTAGCAATCTCTCTCTCAACTGATTGTGATTCGTGCTGAAAAGTTGGCTGATTGCAAGATGGAGCTAAAGATGTACTGTTCAGAAAACTGGTTGGAAGATGGTCTTACGACTGAAGATGATTATTACGATGATTACGATCTTACGATTGCTGATGAAAGTGGGCTTCGTTCATATAGATCCAAATGCTTTCAAGTTCTGCAGAAAGGATCGCACCGAAGAGTTTTTATGATACGAGTCAAGTGGCCAATTACTTAGACCGTTAGTTCAATGTTAAGAGAGCGAATCTACAACCAACACTGCTGCTACCTTAGTCGCTAACCATCGCCATCAGTGACGAAATTGCGTAAGTTCCGAACCAGAAGTGTATCTGAAGTATACACTGGAGTATATACTGGAGAGTAGTATCCAAGTCCAGGGTTATGACATCATTAGCATACGACTCCATAGTGAACTTGCACCATTTGTTTTGTAGTTGCTGACGAACGTTAATTGTCAAATGCTGATTTTATTTAACCCTAACGCCAGAGTAACAAACATGCGTCCCTTAATCATTCATCCATTGACGCATTTGATAACTCCTGCAAGCATTTCAAGGAATTGTCTTAATTTCGTTTCAACCCCGTGACATACAGTAAGTCACAACTAAATGAGAGATCCCAATTGAAAGCCAGTTCTCAAAATTACACTTTCACAAACTATAACGTTTGCTTTATGCTTGCAACTTGCTGTTAATTGTTTCTTTCCGCGAACTCAAAGCTCCAACAGGTTTGCGTTGGGTGATGATTGTCCTGGGCTCAAAATTTCAGCTTTCCTACTGTAACTGGTATAGTTCCACTCAGCATGTGAACTATTGCGGACATTTATTTTTAATTATGTGTGAATGGTTTACAAATTCGTCAACACGCTAAATGAGTTAAGTTACTGTATATGATGGATGGTGAGGTGATATTCTGATAAAGCAAGAGTAGAACTGCGATGGTCAGGGATGTAAAGACGAGATACTCATCGTAGTTCTTTCTAGTTATTGACAACGTGAACGGTGTGTTCAGTGAAAGCATGTTGACAAAAAAAAAAAGCCTGGCACATTTGCCGAGGTTGGATTCCACAGCTTTTACGCTGATAGTCACCAGCAATTAGACAATAAGAAACCAAAATGTCAATGACATGTCATGTGATCCAAAGACATTTCAATGCCACAAAAAGCATAAAATAAAAGAAAAAAATGGATTAGTTGTCTGTCTCGTACTTTAAGTAGAATTATAATTAGTACGGCTGGTAGGTAATTCGTCATTGCACAAGAATTTTTAGAAAAAGGTTAAGGATGAGTACTTTGTTATTGGGGGGGGGGAGCCAAACTGGGTTATCTGCCCCACGACGATTAGAGAGACAATTTAGCTGGAGAAATCTAAGCGGAAAACTAAGGATCTTTCACAAGCTACAATCGACATGAGCACGAGACGTCACAAGTTCCTTTCGTCTCGGAAATGGCAGGGGATGGCCGGAGGTCAAGTTCGAATCTGACATCGTCGTCGTTGTTTTTTTTGGGGGGGGGGGTCACGAATCATAACTGGGTTATCTCCCCCTGATATTCAAAGGGTTTTGTAGCAAGATTTAACCGCTTCCAGTCATGTGCCCGACGAAGCCCTAATGCCCTAGTCTGCACCAACCGAATTCCCAGGTAGGCACCCACCCAATGCCTCTGACATTCGAACAGCAGCTCACGATGTCAAAATGTTACAATGCTGGTAGACTGCTTTAAGGTTTCCCCCTTGATAGTCTCCCACTGTGGGTTTCTCAACGATCTCTTGTCTTCGCACTGGTCACTCCTTTCTCCGTGCCCACCAACACAGGATGGGCTGGGTAGATACACCAGACTGCTTGGCATGTGGACAGCCTCCGACCCCACAGCATCTTCTGTTTGAGCGCAGGGCTCTTCATTTGCACAGGCAGAAATCCACAACTATTATGGTCCATGATGGGAGTAGTTCTCTCTCTCAGTGCTGGCGCAAGGGTATGCCGGCGTCTCCGCACAGTAGCACAGTTCGTTAAAGAGACCAGGATACGAGTATGAGCCTGTCTCCTTCTTGCTCCACCCTGTTACACTGTTGCTCTGTTACCCTGTTACTCTATTATTCTGCGCATTTTCTTTTTTTCTTGCTTCTGACTTGTTGATGTTGTGATATGCGGTAGTGTGTTGTAGTCACTTGATTGGTTTAATTTTGTAGGGACGCATGGCTTTGGGCCGAGGTTCCTGATAATAAAAACCCAAGCTCAAACTCCAGGGTTTTCCGCTTGGATTTTTCCAGTTAAATTGTCCCTCCATTGTGGGACAGATAATCCAGTATGGGTTGCAAACAAACAAAAACAAAACAAGGAAACTTTACGTACAAAAGGTTCAGGTTTTAAAATATTGCTTTTATTTGAGTTCTAAAGGCCCTTGAAGCTATACACTCACAAAAGCCTATTCCCTACAAAAGTGTGGTGGAAATAACAATGCTGAAACAAGGTCACAAAAATGGCATGACATTGTTATTTGGCAGTGTACCAAAACAAGCTTCTTACACTAAAACACTAACACCCAGCGTGAAGCAATGACCTGGCCTTAAGTTTTAGCGATGAAATTTTAGGCTGTGCTATAAATAGAGAACAGTTTCTAACAAAGAATGGGTGCAAATAGAATAAATTCGGTACTTATCTACCAGAAAAGGAAAATTGAAATAACTTACGTACAACCTTTACATCCGTGGGAAAGTAAAAATTGGAAAATAACCCGCAGTAAATATTATTGGACCCATTTTCACGCTCCGATGCATTATTTGGTGGATCGGCTTCCCCACCAGTCCTCCTGTTAATTACAGCCGTGAGCCTCACAAGCCAATAAATCAAGCCGAATTATAGATTAGTCAATGCAGATATCGAATTCTAACTATGGTATAGCTGAGCTGCGCCTTCTCATTTATGATGCCAAGGATAGCACCTTGCGGCAGTTTATTTACTACCATTACGAAAATGCATGTTAATGCGTAATTCTACCAGTAATGTTAATGCTTCTTCGTTTGGTGGACGTCCTTGAGCAGCAAGCATGAAGATTACTGGGCTTCAAAACACAATGACAACAAGTCATTTTAACGCAGTAATCAACACTTTTTTCCTAACAGTCAACAGTCGTGGGTCTGGTGGTTATCATCAATGACAGTGCCACAGTTGTTGGTGTGTTTGTGGAACGATCTGTGAGGATTACTGGTTCAGTGTGGAGAGAGGACGTGCTTGGCATCCAACAATGGCGAATGAATGACGGATGAATGTTGTTTTGCTATTCATGACAGAAGGTAGACTTGCCGTCAATTTCGTCGTTGGCCAATTCCATAACGGTGATATAATTACAGGTGGATAGCCTAGGCATCACGCTGCAATCTGTGTATTCCATCGTTGCAAAACGGTTTGGATGTGTGCCCAAAGGATTTTCCGTGGGCTGCGTGCAATTGTTGTATTTTACATGCAGTCAGGACGACTTCTTGATTAGTTGTATAATATTTAGTTGTATCGACGGTTGATTTATTGTGTGTAGGCATAGGTTGAATTTTTTTTATTATGTGTTGAAGTGTGTATTACTTTCCGAAATATGTGTAATTAAAAGTTTTCATGTTCAGTGGGGCAGAAAATCCGTTAGGACTCCCGAATAAATCTAATCTAATCTTGGACAAACTCAGAAGTGAGTGTCTGTAACTTGGCACAGCAGTTTAGTGCTCTTCTGTTCTCAACTGTAGTCGAGAGAGATAGGAATGAGAATTTTTCCAGGAACGTCAACGTAACGTCACTGTAACTATCTCTTGGGTACCAGGCTGCCGTGGTATTCGTGAGAATGAAGTAGCAGATGGTGACAGGGGTAAGTTTCCGTGCGATGGTCCAAAGAACCATCGCACCACTGTCGAGGACCCAGTCTGTGTTGGGTGGGAGTATAGGCTTGGTTGGCCGAAGAGCGTGAGAGGTACTAGTTTTCTGTCCACCCGTAAATACATCGCCCTTGCTTCGACTGAAACATAATGCTGCCTTTAAATTGGCATCGTACAGTCCATATTTAGCTCTGCGGTCGTGGATATGTGCTTGGCATGACAACCTTGCCAGCATGTCGTTGTGGGGTGGGGATGGTGGATGTGTAGCACTTTCTGATATTCTGCCCGCTGCATGCGAGGCATTGTGGCCATCTTTTTGAAGTCGCTGGGATGAGCCCAACTCGGATCTTAAGACTAAGTCGTATGTGTAGTGTCTGAGCCTAAAATCAGGAAGGACACAACTACAGGTTTGTGGGTCTAGTGGGCAGCAACCTGCCAGAGCAGGTGCAAGCCTATTTAATATCTTTGTTGTGCAATGCATGCTGGGTAGGATGCACTGCTCATTTACATAGTTAACAGTTATTGGTTGTTACAGTACACTATAGATATTGGTATCTAAACCCGAACTAGATAGTGGCATCTAAACCCGGACACCACATTATGCACCACTGTTTAATCTAAAAGTAATAAGGGTAGTAAAGAAATTTTGCTGTGGTTTTGTCAGTTGGTCAGTTCAAGGAGCCTGAAGGAACAGATCTAGTTCCTGCCGGTTTATGCTGGCTAGGTTTGTGACACAGACTATCATGCATCTTTTGTGGCTGTGGAATCTAATCTAGCCTGTTCTAGACAATTATCTCAACCCCTGTGGTCGTAAGTTTCTCGGTTTATACGCCACGGGTTTGTCGCTCCCCCTATGCTTCTTTGTCTTTCAAAACACCTAGTAAGGTTCAGAATTTACCCGATTCGTCTATACGAGGACTAGTATGCTTTAGTTTTACTTAAGGTTCCAGCAAATTTATTGTAAAAACAAAATCTCAAAGTCATGTACGTAGTATAGTGATTCTCCCGTGTTTCGCTGCCAGGTTTCGGCGATTCTGGTGGATGGTTTACTGTTGTTGGTAGTACATGTATTTGCTGAATTTTGGTTAGATTGTTAAGTTCTTAGGTTTAATAGTGGGGCTGACGACCTCTGTAGGTTTTTACTTTCATCATAAACACACAAACAAACGTAATCAACAACAGGCAAAGAAAGCGTAGTGTGTGGGTGTGTTCCTAGGACTGATAGCCATACAGCTCGGGCATCAGCAACACTAAATCCAATCCAATCCAATCCAGTAGTCAAAATTCGGCAATAGCCGATGTTAAAATGTTACAGCGATTATGGTTTTAAAGTATTTGGCGTTGCAGTTATTAGTTTTGGCACTGATTTGGTTAACGTTATTGGTCTACTGGGATGTTGAATTGTTTATGAATATGAATAGTTTTTTGTGGAGCTCGGGTAGGTAGGAGGAACTAAAATGGAACTAAGCTGGTGTGTTCAAAATATTATAATTCCAAGATGGTCCCATGATTGAAGAAGATAAGTACGGATGAAAGTGGCGGACCTCGACGGTAAGATCTACAGAAAAGGTCCCTCCAAAGTGTTTCTTCGACAGAGCCACACCATTTCGACCATCAGCTCCGTTGTTAACAAGGTTTATAATTAAAAGCTTAGCAGCAAAGTTGCATCAGTTCGTTACATGACTCTTCGGGAGTGGAGTCATTCGCACGAACTTTATACTGAAGATTGCAAATTATCGCATTTTCTCAACTTGGTGCCAGACCCTGGAAAAACATCGAACCTAGAATTCGGGCAGGGGCGGAAAAATAAACCACCACGCCTCAAATACTCTTTTACGACATTTGTTTCAATCCTATTCGTTCCTGTGCCATCCAACTAAGCTCGCACATTTTTTTCAGAAATAAGGTACTGTAGCGTTAAGCAAAGAAAGTCACGTTGGCTAAAAAATAGCAAGCTTTGTTTTGTAATAGCCGATCTTCAGCTTACAATGGATACTTGCATGTTCCGTTGATCGGCTGTCAAAAATAATGAGGGCCATGCGTCGAGAAAACGCCAGGTCTCCAATTAGCTCCATGTGTTACACATCATCATGATAGTGATAATTGCTCGGCCACTCATTCGAGAAAATATGGTGTATAGGTAGTCACTTAGAGATGGTTAATGTGTAAATGGTACCACAAAAACACGAAGAGAATCAGTGTCACGGAGCCGCATCAACTTCGCAGCTCACAGTGATTCAGTGTCCCGCAATGGACCATCTTTTTTGTTGTTGTTGTTGTATAAAGTGTAAATCGGCAGACACTGATGAACAAACTTTGGCAACCAACTTACTCGGTTAACCAAAGTTATATTGACACATTTGATATAGGCCTACTCTTGCTATCATTCGTGTAGAAACTTCAAATTACTGGATTGTAAAATACGTTTTTTGTATTTCTACCTTGTAAATACCTATCAACAGCTGCTAAGTAAGAGATTCCCACTTCAAATTTTTTTTTAATTTGACTTTTACGTACCACAACATTTATTTGTGCTCACTGCTTATACCGTTAGTGTTTCTGGCTGAGAACTCCCAAACCCTGCCAGTTGTTAGTTGTTGACATTATTGATTCTGGGCTCAAAGTTCATTGCCTTCAGCACCTCACGATTCAACCATTCGTCTTCATGCACTGCTGTTGAACTATTATGGGGATTATTTTTAATTATAAAAACCAAAACCAAAAACCAAAACTGGTAAAAGGGGCCGCCCGAATGGTTCGTCCCTTCAAAGGAGTGATATCAACACACCAAAACATTCGCTAACTTAATCGTACCGAATAATACTTTGGACGTTAAATGAAAACTTGAGCATTGCTACCGAAAGTAGCAATGTTCTAGTTTTCATTTAACCTTCGAATTATTAAGCGGTGCGATTAACATGGCGAATGTTTTGGTGTGTTGATATTACTGCTTTGATGGGCCGAACCATTCGGAACTTGGCGGCCCCTTTTACCAGTTTTGGTTTTTGATATCATTCTGTTATACAGCAACTGTAGAACTGGGTTGTTTAGCATAAAAACTGCATTGGCAGAAAATAACCTTGTCAAATTTTCTGAGTTTTCCATAATTTTACAGCGATCTCATAAATTCAGATCGAGTGTCAATAAAATATCATCCAAAGACCTCACATTTCTACAGAAAGCATAAAAGAAAACGGGTAAAACTTTATCTTCCAGAAATAACCATGGACGGACAGCCAAATAATAAGCTCAATTAGGTTTGAAGCTGCACTATCTTCCTCTTTTTCTTCGAAGATAATGGATGGGAAGAACATGGGGAACCTGTTTTGTTGAGAGTTTGTACGGGGGGGGGGGGGGTCCCAGGCAAATTAACAGTCATGGTAGACGCAATATGGACTGACGTGAAATTTACCTTTTTCTCTACAGGGGGATTTAAAAACATCAACTGCCCCTGCTGAATGAATTTTCTAGCCGTGGCTGTCATGTGTACACATTGTTTAGTTTATCTTCATTTATACAATGTTCCTCCAGTTTTGTCCGAATCGATCCAAATCAACAATACAATTTTAACAAATCAAAATACTTTCAAATTTATTATACCGTGTTTCTAAATAAAAGAGACTAACCTATCGGAAAACTCCTGCCATAATTTACTTTTTTACTTTGTTTACAGTATCGTAATTCTCTGAAATGTTGTTACTTTTTTACTAGTTTACAGCATTGTACTTTTTGCAAATTTATTAACCAGTGATTCTAAATAAAACCTCTGAATGTTATTTACTTTATTTTTAGTACTTTGTTTACAACGTTGTTTAAACTATTAAGTAAAAATGTGAATTATTTAAATAGCATTTTACCCTTTACATTGTTTCTTACATTTTAGTGTAATGGCTCTAATCTTATTCGAGCATGCGTTGAAAAGCAAAACGAACGTACGTTAGAACATATTTATGTAACGATATAGGTTTGCAATCACCCAACTTGAATTTAAGCGCGATCAAAGACTTTGTTACCATAGGAACAAATCTACCTGCATTAGCCATCTCTGACATAGGTTGGGTAAATACATGCAGTAGTATAATCCGTGACAATAAGATAAAAAATTCCTCCAGACGAAACAGAGTCCCCAGTCACTTCTGACCTCACATTTTTGACTGTTTTCGTTGCAAGAGATACATATCCCTAAATTAGGAGATGGCCATTTGGGATACCATGTCTTGCATTACCACCTATACGATAGGATTCATCCACTCAACACCAAAATAAGTTAAAGATTCCCACCAACTTATTTCGTCATTTTAAGTTGTGATATAAAATGGCACGGTAACCCCACGGATTGAGTTTGTTAACTGCGCAGTTTTCTAGTTTTTTATTTTTACAGTTAAAGGTTTGTAGGTAGCATAAAGAGGGTCGGTTAAGGAATCGACTACGTAAATATGTTATGGGTAAAATTGCTAATTCAACCAATCGCATCTCGAGACCACCAAGAGTTTAACCTGTTGCTCTCTCATTATTCCCCCAGGTTTCCCACCAATCTGCAGAACCTGGAAAACTCAGGACATTTAAACTACATTTGAACCTCGGTGCAAACTCACGGAATTCTCCGATTTTTCACAAAACAAAAGCTGGAAAACTCGGAGAATTTAAACTACATTTGAGACTCGGGGAATTCTATTTGCCACAACCAAGTCATTATTTGCACAGGCGACATTTGGATGCTTACCCTTATCAAAGGCCTGTAGAGAACTAGCATCACACACTGCACCATTCCTTTAACTCATCATTCACTGTAATGTCCCTATATCTTGTCAGCACAAGATCAGGCCCTCATCGAAACGGTAAGGATTCTGACAACTTCTTTGGGGTTTGCTTTTAGACAGCCAAGGGTCAGTGAATAAATAATAAATAATCTGCTGTGCTAACAAACTTTTACTGGATTAGGTAGTTTTTTCGTTTTTTTTTTTTTAGTACGTAAGTTAAAGGGGCTTTATGGCTGAAATGGTCATTGTAACATTTTGCGTTATTTAAAATAATCTTCGAGTCCACTTAAAAAAAAATTCTGCCATGCTGCTCTAATCTGACCAACAAATTTATTTATCTTTTATTTATTTTGTGTTTTTCTGGCCAAAACAACTATAGGCACCACCTAAACATGATTCCAAGTCAGATAATCGTGGCTTCTTGGTCAGCAGATAACTAACGCCATCCATGGGCTTGAAAACTACAAAACGCCATCCATGGGCATGA
>JAHWFP010260672.1:25445-40719 GCA_023313725.1 Lithobius niger
ATTGAGTAAAATTTGGTACGTCCTCCTTAATTATTGAGTAAAATTTGGTACGTCCTCCTTAATTATTGAGTAAAATTTGGTACGTCCTCCTTAATTATTGAATAAAATTTGGTACGTCCTCCTTAATTATCGAGTAAAATTTGGTACGTCCTCCTTAATTATTGAGTAAAATTTGGTACGGCCTCCTTAGTTATTGAGTAAAATTTGGTACGTCCTCGTGCACCAACCTCCGTGGAAGCACTGAGGGTTAACAATATCACTACTGCTAGATGGTGCCACAGTATTTTTGTTCGCTTTTCCATCGGTTATAGCGCCACTTTTAATTTTTTTTAAATGGCGTGCTGTTAGTGGTCCACCCCGACCCTTACATGTCCACTTGGCTCTTTTAAATAGAGCAAAGAAAGTCTTTTTTTCTTTATTATTGGAGCAAAGATCCGCTATGATCACACTCCAATGTAATCTTAGACCGCGCATCACGCGAAAACCACAAGGACTATCCAAACCACACTTTGCATGCAGTAGCATGGGTGTCTGGACAAGGTTTATCACACACACACACACAAATCTGGAATCGGAAATGGTGTTGAGGAACCATCATGGTGACAAAATGGGCCAAGAGCCAAGAGCCAAAATCCAAACTACAACGAGACAGCGAGCCGTTTCTACTTGTTAAAGGCAGCTGATTGTTAAAAGATTGATTGTTGATGATAAAGAGGCGGCGTAAGGGCCTTAGGGCTTCGTCGGGCAGATGACCGGGTGCGGTTAACGCTCGCTAAAACACTTTTTTTTTGGCGGCGTAAGGCTTCGGACCATGGCCTTGAATAAAATCAACAATCTGGCCTCTCTAGCAGACATGTGTCTGTTAAATGTAAGCAACTAAAAGCATATTTTGTAAGGCTGGGCTGATCCCGATTACCGATTAAGAATGCCTCACGTAATTCCTTACCGACATTTGCATATCGGTAGAAATCGGGAATGGTAGATAAAATCCAGATAGATCAGTAATAAACCAAATTGAAGATATTTTCACTTCTCGTCGACCGACGTAGACGTTTGAATACACCATTTTGAAGGTTTTTTCACCAGCTTTCCAATGATCCAAACCCCAAGTAGCTATCTCTTATTATTTAGAAATTACAAGGCGAATTTTAAGTTTTACTGGGTGATTTGGCCCAGCTACTTTGGTAGCTTTTTCCTGGTGGAATGTTATATCACTACTTTCAAAGGCCGACCCGTTTTGGCCAACCAGCCAAACAGCAAAGAAAGCGGAGCCCGCTCCATTATGTCGACAGTGGAAGTGACGCCTGCCCTAGTTATTATTCTCTATGGACTGTGCTTCTTAGTATTTCCTTCTGGATTGTATTTTTTTTTTAGTATTTCTGTATGGATATGGATTGCGTTTCTTTCTAAATTTCGTTTCTGTGTGGAATGTGCGGCAATGTTGCAGCTATCCGCTCCTCCACCTCCTACTTGTTATTCAGGGCCGACGGCCTTGTTGTCCGGGCTCCAAAATCAAACCTTTAACAGTTGCTAACCAAACAAATTGCTCGTCATTCCCTGTTCATCGTGACTAAAACTTACCCAAAAAATTTACAACTGCCGGAATCTGTTGGTCGATTATGCCTTCCTTGCTTCTGTTATGCCCTCTACTGATTTTGGCCGTATTATTTTATTCGCTGGTGTTCGGCGCTGCTCCTCAATAGCGGCTTGTTGGAATTGATTAGAACGTTATTTTCAGTGTTCCGCGGTTCAGACTTTATGGAAATCACTGGATAATTCCCGACGATGGTTGATTATAAAATTGTGCATCCGATGTGGTACTTTTCCATGACTAAAATCGAAGACTATTTAGGATTAAATTCCTTCCACTGAGCACATGAGAATTATTAGGGCACAGACCAGACCACATGAAGCGATTCAAGAGCGACCGGCCTTAAGTTTCGTTCAGACTAAATTTTGTGTAGACAATTTTGTTTTTTCGATTGCTGATTTTTGAGACAAGCCTGAAGCAACCTTTGCATATAATGCCTCGGTAACCTATTTGCGACATTTGCCAAACCAGATGCGTTAAGTTCATTCCGGATGTATTCATGGATCTAAAGGAGAGATGAACCTCTGTCTAGCAACCGCATAACCTAATTTTAAGGTGGGGGTGGGCTTCAAATTATAAACTCTAAATTACAGTCCGCAAAGTGTGTGGTGGCGAAGACAATCCGTAATAATCCTACGTCGTGAAAGACCCAACTCACTATTGCTTTTTATAGGGCGGAATTGGCCTTAAACTATTATCAAAATACACAGTACTCAAAATTCATGATTACCACTACAAAAGAGCGTTTCATATTCAGAAGCGTTTGTGTGTTTAGTCCTAAAGTCCTTTATGAGTTAGCGTTAACCACTGTGTCTTCCTCTCCCATTATTCTGAGTGGTTCAACCTTTTGATTTTATGAACCCTGTACAATTTTAGTTTCTCTGCAATATTTCTTGACTCAACCCAAGTTTCGTGTTTACAGTTTGAACTTGTAACCTAGCCTCTATTTTTTAAAACTATTTCTAAAACATTTCTGAATGTCATTGAGTTGAAGTTCAATTTGTTATCTATGGGTGGTGATCTGTGACATTTAATTACAGCATGTTTACCTGAACTGCATTGGCTATCAACGTTAAAGATGTACTTATCACATTATTGAATTCAATTGATTAGCAGGTTTAAGTTCTGCAACTTATGTCAATTATGTGAATACTACCAGCAATTTGCTAATTAAGCTACAGTTAGTCCTCAACCAATGATTACATGTACAACCCAACCCTACCCTACCTACAACACGAAGCATAAAAATTAATAAAGTAAAAACAAAAACAGTATTGTGTGTCTCAAAAACTTTAATCACTTTATTACGAATGGACCAACATTGACATAGGTATCATTATTCGACCTAAATTAGTAACAATAATACACACCAGTCCTGATTTTTGGATTTTGGTTAAGCCTAATGATTAACAACTTCAGAGCTTTAATTCAAAAATGAACTTGTTTGATGCTTAAGATAAGGCTTAAGTGAACATGAACACTGAACAAGCTTTCACTGTAAGGTTTTAGATGGTGTATAACAATGGTGTTTAACCCACGTGAAACCATACTGCTATGTTCAAATATAAAGGAAGCCATTGACTGGTGCAAAGCATGCATTGTTGGACTGCACCTTTTCGAAATGACTGCTTCATTGCATTTTAACATAAATTTTATCGAAAATCCATGCTATTTCCACCCAAATTACTAAAGGTGCTGGAAGCCCACAGGGAGCATTCAATCCTTTGTTGTTGCCTTCAGATACTTTCGATCGAATTGTTGTGACAGAAACAGAAACCTGGCTCAACAACACAACCCCAGATGCCTCAATACTTAACGGTCTTCCATACGAGATTGTTCGCTGGGATCGAAGGTCCTTTGCAGGTGGGATTGTTTAATCTACCGTATAGGGGTTTTGCTCTTGTTTTGAGTAGCTCTACTGAAGATGTGGAGTCTTTTACTGTTAGATTTCCTAAATCCAAACTTAATTTTATTTTGTTTTATATCTGGTTTTGATGTAAACCAGCTATCCAAACCTGCTGCTTGTTGTTATGATTATTCATTAACTGAACCTACAGGAAAGAAGGGACGCGACACGGGAGGTAGAGGACGGGAGGAAAAGTGGAGGATTCCAGGAAGAAAAATTGCTTGTCAACTGCTTGTCAAAGGGGAGGAAGGGAAGGAGAGGGCCAGGTAAGAGGATAGGAAGGGAGGAAAAGGTGGAGGCGATTGCAAGGCGATGACGGGACGAAAAAGGGGGAAACAGGAGGAGGAAGATGGGAGGAAAAGGATAAATTACAGAAAAAAAATTGCCTGTCGTAGTCAATGTTCAGGTAACACGACCGGAAAATGAGAAACAACCACGGGTCAAACCAAACGACTGGCGAAAGGAAACCCGGGCGAAGCCGGGTACGATGTTGAAGGGAAATTAATGAGGTCGAATTTGTGCAGGACACTGCCTGAGACAGCTTTTAGTTTAGGTTTTTACAGCATGGTATGAAATTTGGCCTTTCATTCGGGATGCTTAGTTCAATGCATAAATTCCTAGTTCTTTTTTTTTTATAGTTTATAATTTTGCTAGATTTTTTTTTAGTTTACTTGTTACTTTTTTAATGACTCAAACTCTCCTGACGTCACTGAGTCTTAAGTTCACTACATTTTTACTTAAGAACTCGCATGTCACTGGCTGTTGATTTTGCTCCACCAATTGCATGAATCGACTCAACGCGTTTCAGTCAAACGTTTCAACGCGTACTCTAACGTTTAAATTGCGAGGGAGTGCCTTAAGCTACCTAAGTCCTATTGACAATGCGAGTAAAATATTCAACGTTTGTTGTAGCACTATCGTGTCAACTGACGAAGAGCATCGTCATGCGCTGCCACTGTAAATTGTACGCCGTCGTTTTGGTTTTGAAGCAGTGACGTCACCAACTGCATGTGGCGTCTTGGGGACTATCGCCCGTGTATACTTTACGACCGCAAATAGCTGTAGCTCTGAAATTTTGCATTGAGTGGTCCGACCCAACAGTCTAATGACCCTGATTAGTCCATTCGTCATTGGTTCATTCAGGCTGGAGCGTTTTGACTGCAAAGAGCGCTGGCCTCGAGAAAAGCAAGGAGCTCTAATCCCAGTCTGACTTGATCGTCTGTATCCTAACGCCGACCCATTGTGACCTTAGTATGCGGCAGTCATACGGCAAGAAAATTAAGTCATTTTAAAAATCCTTAAGGAAAATCAAATTGAATGTTCATTATTGCCTTTTCAAAACAGTTTTTTTAAGAATTTTAACTTTTTTAGTCACGTGGTTTGCTGTCGATTGCTGCTGCTTTCTATATATTAGGAAATTTATTAGATATATTATGGTATTCAGATTTTGAAATAAAATTTATCTGATATAAATAATATAATCTCGAAATTATAAAAATAAATTAAATTGATAATTAATATTAATACTGATATGACTTTGTATATATTTGCCACACAAAAAATTTTAAAATCTCAACATTTTAATAGCTCAAGTCTTCATTTTAAGCATGGAGCTGGAGGGATATAAGTCCAATATTTAGACGCGTAGTGCGATAGTGTACAAGTTCATGTTTTAAAGTTACATAATAATAATAATAATATTTATTTGTCAAGCAAATTGCCGACAGGAGAAGGAAGGGACATCGAAGGTCCACTGGCAACAACCCTCATTTAAACGCACAAGAAAGAAACTTATCAAGGTTTACGTCAAATAATCTAATTTCGAACACAGAAATAGTGGACGCTGAAACAACATCCAATGGAAGTGAGTTCCACGGCCGGACCACGCGATTGCAAAAGAAAAATGTCCTGCAATTTAAGTTACACTTGGCCACAGCAAGCTTCCAAGGGCGACCCCTTGTTCGAGAGTTCCCACGAATGGTGAAGAAGTCAGACACATTAATTGCCGTTAAGTTATGAATAATAGAATAATAGGCTTGTTAATATTGCTGAGGCGTCCATTTTCCTATTTTTTCCCTCGAGAGAAACGGTTTTGCTGCCCCACTCACTCTAATCTATGTAAATGATGCGAAAGCTATATACGCGCAGGATGCCTGAATACAGTGGGAAGGTATATGTCCTTAAGTCGATAGTACGAGACTTCCTCCTGTGGAACGGACCTGGAAGCAGATTGTTCGAGGTCGAGTTGAGAATCAAGCAGAACTTACGAATGATCCGGTAATAGAAGCAAGCTGTATGTCATCAGAATTTTGCTAACTTCGTGGGGGGAAAGATTAAAACATAATATTGATGTTAACAGAAAATTAATTTGATATTGGTACATATAATACTGATATTAGCAATGTTGTTTAGCACCACTAGTTAACGCTGACCAAGTTTTCGTTTTTGGTTACATTATTTTCTAACATACATTTATTCCCCCTTTTTCTTATTAATTTGTTCTAAATCAGGGGTCTCCAAATTACGGCCCGGGGGCCAGATGCGGCCCGCGAAGCACTTTTGTGCGGCCCTTGCTTTATTTTCACTGAATGTGATTTTTCAGGTGTTTATCCTTTGGAATTTGAAGGTATATTTTGCTTTCCTCTGAGTGAAGCAAAGGTTACTTTTTCAAAACTAGGAAGATCACGATTTCGTTCAAGAATGGCTGATGAGCAACTTCATGCATAACTTCGCATTGTAGTTTCCACTTGGGAAGTAAACCCACAGTTTCTAGCAGTGGCACCTGGTGGATGGGGGTTTAGTGAGGAGCAACTGTAACTTTGGGGAGAGGGGGGGGGATAGAAAAATAATTTATCCTAATTTACAAAAACACAGCATAACCAGCGTTTGGTATTGGGGCAAAGTCACTCCTTCCTACACCTGAGGCAGGGGGCCGGGTGGAAGGGGGGGGGGGATGGGGACGCTGAAACCCGCTAGGACCAGATGAGGAAAAATTCGGAACGCGAAAGATACGCAACTATGCTGTATGGCCCTCAGTTTGAAAAGTTTGGGGACCCCTGTTCTAAATCATGCTTTACTTGATTTTGGAAACTCTGCTTTCCACATTAATAACGGTTTTATTCCTATTTTTTTCAGAAAATGTTTCTTTTTTTATGTACGACAATTACCCACACGCAAGCATCTGCTCTTGTGGGGTGAGGTTCGTCTGCTGTCAATTATTTCCATGTAAACTGTACCGAAATAAACTCACCTTAACTGATATTTCTTTTAATTTTGATGTCATATATCAAAATTCAAAAAATCCAATTTATGTCGCTATTTGACATTAATATCAAGAATCAAAAAGAGATTAAGTACATGCCTGACGACTGTATCCTTTGATATTGAAACGTTATGTCGACCTTTTAACTACTCATTTATCGTAAAAAAATATATATAAAAAAAACCGACGTTCTTATAACCATAAAAAAAAGAAACAGTGTTATATGGCCAAGACAAGCAACTTCGTCATCGTAAGTAAACAGGTATCGGCGAGAGAGAAAGCCGGTTGCATGCATAAATTTATCCTGACGCAAATCTAATTCAGAATCAATCAGAGCGCTTCATGTTAAACTTGACAACGGACTCAGTTTAAATCAGAGCTCTTCATTGTTTACGAAAAACCAATCTTAAATTTCAGCCGTGGTTTGTTTCGTCATACTGTGCGTGGCAGTGAAAAATCGTGCAGCCAGCTGATCACACCTCCATGTTAAGTAAGTACAATTGCTGTAAGATACAGTCAGGTGGGGGAAGTTTTCGTTTTGGATAGACATCTTTTTCGTACGACTGAGATAAAGCGGACACAAAACAATAATACCTCAATTTTTAAATGTTTATTTGTTGTTAATAAAAGTGTGGGAATATAAATTTCAGCCCACGGTAAAAATATGGAATGGCAAAATTAACCCACTGTGACGAATGTCTTGTCAGATTAACAGTGTGTACTGTCGGGTTTTAGTATGATGGGGCTGTGTTAGAGTGACGACACCACCATGTTATAAAATACAGGGGCGTACTGGCTAAGCGGGAAAACGGGAGGTTTCCCGTGGAGCCTCTGCTCCGAGGGCCTGTCGGCGGCCTACTGAAATTTCTTCATGATGACCAATTTCTATGAAATTCTACAAGAGAGGGCCTACGTTAACCATTTCCCGGACCTAAATGGCCCTCCTAGAACCCCCCTGATAAAATATACTATTCTGCAACCAACTGTGTTCCAAAGTAGTGTTAGCTTTTAAGCTTAACATCAAGACGTTTACGAATTTTATTTGGTCAGTTAACTTATTTTTGTCTTGGTTGATGATCGGCTACCGACACCTATTTGATTTGTTTAATGTATATATGTACACCAACAATATTGTTCGTTGCTTTTCAGCTTAAATGTAAACGTTTAATTGGTTTTGTATTATCATTTATGTACAATAACTCACCCTCCCCCCCCCCCTCACCTCAGCTATTTTCCCACTCGGCTTAAGAGTGCCAAGCAGTGCTACCTTGAAACAAGGCTTTACCGATCCCATACCAGGCATTAGGCCGAAAGCAATCCGATATCTAACCGATTCCGAGACTCGATTCACATACTGCCACTATTTAAAGAAAAACAAATTAGAATCTATATAACTAAGATCGTAATATTTGTTTGTTTGTGTGTGTGTCGCCATATTACCAAGATTCCCACTGCTAATTCGATTTAAGTCGCAGTGGGAATCTTGATAATCTTAATTCTTTCGTTTGTTTGTGCGTGTGACAAACGGAGTTGTCTGTATAAGTAACGATTCGAACTCTCTTTTCAACCAAGAGGCACAATACTGATGACGTCATGTTTTTTTCCAGTCACAATATTTTCATGCAAACGGGATCTAGGCCTCTTAACCCTGAATCTATCTAAATCTAATGCAAGCTTGGGCGACTGCTAATACAAAATCACGATTGAACCGGCCATACAAGGGGGGTTGCCCTTAGCTAAAGCAAAAGGAGCCTTTCAAATATAACTGTATTTGGTTGTTTTATTGTATTTATTAGCTACATTGTAAAATAATTTCGTTTACATTATACTTTTCAACATGTTTGCTAACAGATCTACATTTATTTGCACCTGTCCATGTAAATGGGTGCTCGAATTTTGTTTTAAAACACCGCAAACAAACTGCATGTCTTCCCTCAGTATGGTTCCAAATTTATGGAAAATTCAAGTTTTTTAATTAAAGTTTAAGCTATTTGCAGCATTGGCCTGAACCAAAATGCAGTATCGGCGTCGGCATGCATTTCTGTTGCATATTACAATCAGATACCGATAATATCGGCCAACACACCGGTGTCGATATCAATCGGTTACTTGATGTAACGCACCCAGTCCCGTCTCTTCATATTCTGCGCAGTTTTCTCTCATCGTTAGCATGTGAGGTTGTTCTCCCCAGGGCCGCAAGTCCCCCCCCCCCCCCCTCCACCCCCCAAATTAAAATCTGAGTCGGAAAAAATGGGCTGCAGTCGGAAATATCAGCATGAGGCGGGACGAAGCTACCAAAAATCTCCTGATAAACTTACAAAAGTTAAAAATAAATAGGTCTTCAAAATTTCGGATGGAAAACCGACCCAGTCGGAAATCTCTCCCGAACTTTTTTTCTTCGACACACTCCCGCGTCCCTCATGTATTATTTAGATATTTTATTGACGCGTGACTCAAAGGTAAGAAAAGAGAATGTTCTGTGCTGAAGTCTGTCTGTCTGGCCCTATCACAAGCCACACTATCTTATGAACCCATTATTCAATTCAAATTTAAATTTTCCCCGTGAACTTGTTTATGAATTCAAGTACGGGGGGCGTCGGACCAAAGTCTAACTGGAAAATCGTCTAATGGGATAATTGCCTAATATCTGCCAAAATAAAAAATCTGGATAATCATCTAAACGGAATATCGTATAATGGATGAACGTCTAACTGGACAATAATATAACTGCGGTTTCTGATTTTATATCTATAGCCGCAGCGAGCGAGGTAGGCCTATACATTAGACAATTTTCCATTATACGAATTTCGTGTTAGACGATTTTTCGTTATACTGTTATACTGTATAATATACGTTCTTCCAATTATCGATTTTTCATTCAGACGATTACCCGCTCGCCCTTAAGTACGTAAATACATCAAATTGGGCCATTAAGGAGTTTCGGGGCTTTTTAGTGTAAAATATCAAAATTAATCAGGCTTAAACTATTGACGCTTGGAGGTTGGTGTATTTGGTTAGAGTTTGTAAAGCCATAATCAAACCGAGTCACCAACGCTCAGGGCCCCAACAACGGGCGACACCCGCGACACCCGGGCCCAAGGACTCAAGGGGCGCCCGATTATGACTTTTGGTGACTACGAGTAATGTAGTCGATATGTGAGTATACTCACAAATTTGTGAGTATGCTATTGTGAACCTCAAGAAACACTCTAATCCAACGGCAACGAGTACAGAGCAGGAGCACTGCAGTGCAAGCCATATCAGCTTCGGAAGCCTTCAAAGGTAAGCAGCACAAATGAATGAATGCACCAACTCGTTAAACACAATTGTGGCCGACGAAAATGTTGTAATGATACAGTAATTTTTTCCCCCGATTTCAGTCGCGGGAAGGGGGGGGGGAGACTGTTTTAGTTAATCCCCAGGCCCAAAAATTTTATGTGGGGGCCCTGCCAACCGTACGCGAATTTCACGGCATTTTTATTAAGTTAATTTTTAATTGTGCATTAGCAGCCCACTTACGACTTTTCGTCGGCTATTGCATCATCCGCGCACCAGGAGAAGGGTGGAAGAAGAGGATTGGGGGAGCCAAAGACACCGTACATCAAACGTAAAATTTAGTCAGTAGGAAAATAAAACATTTATTTTAACTGAAATAATTATGAAAACTGGCTTCAAAGACACTAAAATTGATGAAAATTTGTTATTTTGCAGGGCGCTGAGGGACTTAGGTGCGTCTCCCTACCCCTCAGTTGATTTTCCGGATCCAATATTGAAGACCATTTATTATTCAACTCGCCCCCCCCCCCCCCCCTCAACAGGAACAAAAATGTCCTGGATGCGCCACTGCATTGCATTGTTGCTATGAACTGTTACAATCGTTATTCTGCCCGTGAACTCAAGTCCCTCTCGAGGTCCCTCTATTTTTCAATACTTATTTGTTTATTAAGATTTTTATTTTTCAGAACCCTTTAAACGAAGACCAACAGGATGCTCATTGAAAAAGCAGTTGTATTCCTGTATTTGGGAGGTAGGCATGCATGGTTAAGAATCCGTTAAGATTCTTCAAGTTGTGTAGCCTACCACGAAATTTAACCTCGCCTATATTCTGACTTGATAATCCATGCCACCGCTTGAATACTTGTTTGGATTCACCAGTAAGAAAATGGGGGGGGGGGGGGGGGCGCCGCCCAACGGTTCATCTTCAAAAATTGCAGATTTAAGAAATTTGTGTTCGCTTTCGGTAGGATTTGCCGTTACTGATATCAAGGAATAACACACAGGATTTTGTCACGTTATGCTATGGAGTACAGCAGTAACTGGATTTTGGCACTTAAAATGGGTGGTATACCACCCGCAATAGCAGAGAGAGCGAAGCGAACGAGTTAGAATACGCAAATGACTTTGGATCTTGTTTGGGACACGCTAACGTTTACAAATTTTGTTCTGATTTGGTTGAAATTTCATGACAATGACGTTTCGGTGCTCGATTGCCAAGAATTCGAAGATGAAACTTCTATACCTCAGATATTTCGGACATATTCGGGTTTTCCGTTCGGTGGCTGAGCTACGATTTGTAGTAGCGGCGGTAAAGGAGCCCGATCTATGAGGCGATTGGCCTCGAGCACTACATGAACAACACAAAGTCATCTGTCATTTCTCGCTCGGCCGGGTAGTTTCGATCTTCGAAACTCAACAAACATGCCTACTTAGGCCTACATTAGAGCTTCCGTTGGTCTCGTCTCGATATTAACACTGGTTTCGGTCTCGTCTCGTCACCCGAGACCTATCGTTGGTGTTGGTCTCGTCCAAATGAGACAAGTTTGAGCCAACAAAGAAGTGGTGGCGTTCACAGGATATAAGAAGGAAAAATCAAATCTCAATGTTCATTTAGTGATGACGCAAATGAACGGACGGGGTTGGGTGATGGTGATAACAGCATACACGTATAGTGTTCAGAAAGCATACACGAACGTTTTTCAGAGTGAGTAAATAATAATAGAAGCGAAGCGAAGCCGAAGGCCGAGAGGAGCTCCGTTTATGAGTCGACTCCAACGCAACCATTGTATACGCATCACGAAATAACCACTGCATCAGTTTAAACCAGATTTTGTACATGGATAGCGTTACATCCAGCGGTAGGTTTAGCAAAGAAAATTTAAACTCGTACATGTTGTCGAGGAATAATGACGGTGACAGAATGCACAGGTGGTGTGAGCTATACTCACTTATTTGGTCACCAGTAGTTTCCAAAGCGCAAAAATCAGCCGCATCGTTAAGTAAATATCAAGATGAATGGAATAATGCGTGCACAAATTTCTGCCAGCATTAATTCTCAACTGGACTCCAAATTGGACGCTCTCCAACAAAAATTGTTCAAATTTGTGGGTGCTTTGTCTGCTGAAAAGCCAAATTTGAAAAACCGCTCGTTGCAGCCACCATCAACGCCATTCAGCGACACGCTGCGACAGCAAATGGACAAAGAAACAAGAGGCGATGGCGTAACCGAAAAGATGAGCCACAACGCTGCCTGGAGTCACTTTGTTCTATTTTGTCAATAAGTGTAATCAAAGATGGATGTAACCGATAACGCCCTAGTGATAATTACAGCTTTATTTTGATTCGGGACAGGCAAAACTGGGGAGAAACCAAACGAGACATCGCACCTTCAATCTCATGTCGTATTTTAACTTGATGGTATTAGTCTAGACCTCGTCACAAAACTCGAGACGAGATGAGACCGATAAAAGTCTCCCCTCAAACGAAACACTAAAACCAGGAACACACGAATGCCTACACGTCCGTCAGACGTCGCAGTAACCATGTTGTAACTGTCGCTTTGTATTTCACTACATGTCACAAGCTCGGCTGAGAGAGAAGCTACAGATTTCGCTTTCTGGTTATGCTAGTTGATTCAACATCGCCAAAATGTTATTTACCAAAGCAGTGCTAACAGGCAATAAATTCGTGGCAAGCGCGAGATCAAGCGTGGAGTTGGGAGGCAAGATACACAATTTCTATCTCAGTCGGCCTTGGCTCGAGAAATAAAACGCTTTCTTCGCTTCAAGGTAATTTAAAGGCTACCGCTTGCGAACTGGAACATGCTTGAGTTTGTCGCACCATAAGTGATATTTTTCACACATAATTATTAGGTCATAGTGTACACAGGGCAATTTTCAACCTAAGTTATCCGCAAAAGTAAAAACGAACACTAGTTTGACAGCTGGCCACATGGGTCAAGACTTGGTACAAGCATAGGATAGAATTACGTTAGACACTCCTGCTTTACACCTCTATGTCACGAGGGCGTAGTTTTTTGCTCTCAGTGCTTGTTTTTTGCTCCTAGTGCTTGCACGAGGTATTTATCAGCTTCGGAATGTAACGAGAGGTTGAGAACATTTATCAATACTTAAACTATGGTCGAGTGAAATTTGAAACGAGAATATACCGTGTCCTAAGCAGTTTTGTTTCCGCAATGATCCGTCACAACCTTGCCAAAAGTAGCATCACTCACCGTGAAAGCTGACGACTGTTGTGGGACGAACATTAGTACCAGCCGCAGTGCGAAACTTCCAGTGGGCCTTTACGATGGATTCTATACAACAGAGAGTTTTGAAGGGAATACATTTTCGAAAACTAATCACTCTTCACTCACGTTCCAAAAATGAAGTCAACGCAACTTGGACCCAGTTTAAATTGATGGTGATCTGTTGCTCGCCTTGCATGAAGCTGGTCGACTTCGGACTTAATGCTTTAAGAGTTCTGGGGTTTGTGGATGAGCTTTTGAATTTCAAATTAGAGGGCTGAAATTGATTCTGGAGAGACATCTATACAGAATCGGGATGGGGAATCGGGATGGGGACTGGGGAATCGGGATGGGATAGGGAATTGGGATGGGTTTCGGGGATAAGGAATCAGACTGGGAATGGGGGATGGGGACTGGGGATGGGGACTGGGGAGTCGGGATGGAGACTGGGGATGGGGACTGGGGAGTCGGGATGGGGACTGGGGATGGGGAATCGGGATGAGCACTGGAATGCCAAAAATTGCACTTGGGACCTTGGTGTTCCCAGTCAAAAACACTTGTGACAATTGTTGGTACAATTTGATGTTGAGGGTTGTTGAAATACAATCAATTTGGGGTACGCCTTACAAATGACATGGTTTAATTGCTTTCAATAGTAATTAACTGTTGGAGATGGTCTTGACTTTGAAATATCGGCATTCGGCGGGTTTCGGCATTCTTCTTCGCAAATGTGCCCACACTGTCTGCAATTTCCCTTAAGTACTAATTCAATTTCAATTCCTTTCAGGTCTTAGCTGCATTTGGCCCTTCCTTACTTTACATTTAATTCATATTGGTATTTCCATTGACGTCATTGCCTTCATCAATATGGCATTAGCGTTCGTCTCGTTTTTTGGTATTCCGATTGGTGGAGCACTTATCAACAAATACGGAAGATCCAGGTTAAGTATTTTTTTTTTTAAGTTTATTTTCCCCGTTTTCAGTAGTTAGTAGAGTTAATACAATGAAGACTGCGCAGAATCAAGGACTCACAAGACGCCCACGCACCAATTTTGCCCAACCAAAGGAAAAGCGTCACAGCTGCTCTTCAAGGAGATGAGTCGGAGCGGAGACAATGTGCTCTGGCATTGAGTTCCGCGGAGCAATAGCCCTCTGAATGGCAAAACGGTGATGAATGTTCAGGTTGGAGTGTTGTCCGGGGAGTGGTGACCCCTGTTTGGGTAAGAGATCTGCTCGAAGAAAGGGGAACAGTCGAGTTGATGATGCAAAAGCTGGTAGTTAAAAACAAGGTGTTCCCTTGGGAGTATTAACTTAACAGTTGGAAGTTTAAAGCTGCTTCCACACTGAATCCCGAACGCAGTGTTTGGGGTTCAGGCCCCGACTTGTGCCCACAGGCAAAACCCGACACCCTTCCTACCTTACTCCTTTCCACACTGAACTCCGACATCGCATCCAAGATCTGGACTTTAGTTAATCTTTGTCTCGCTACAACATTTTCGGCGCCATCATTGTAGATTTCTCCCTTGCCTCTCCCGTCCCCTGCTCCTGTTTCCCCTCTATCTCACTTTGCTTATCAGCGCTCCAAGAGTCAAAACGTTTCCGTAAAGCGCGGTTCCGCATTCCGACCCATTTCACACTGAAACACGGGATCAGGGTCGGCATCTCAAGTCTCGACCACGAGCAGGACTTAAAAGTCGGGATCGGGTCCGGACCCAAGTCGGAGTCGAGTGTGGAAAGGTCAGCCTTGGGTCCGGACTTTTTCCCCAGTGTGGAAGGGGTATAAGGCACGGGGACTCGTTGTCTCGTCGCTCAGGCACCACGTGGATAGAGAGTACTACACATATAATGAATGGGGTGAAGTCGTATCGTAGAACAATCCTTTTTTTTTTAATAATCACGGTTATCGTCACTGGAACTCGTGCTGAACGTCTTTATTGTTAAAATTTCTCACGTTCTAAGTCATTATTTGTACCATTAGGTTGTCCAGAGCGA
>JAHWFP010260673.1:0-40591 GCA_023313725.1 Lithobius niger
TACGCTTGATAGAGCAGCACAGTCATCTTTAACCAGTGCCTGCTTTATTGACAATTAACAGTTTCGTGAAAGTCGTTATCAGTTCGTCACGAATAAAATGACATCACTGTAACGGTATCCTATAATGTCTTCTCTATTGGAGGCAGGGGCTTCATACACAATGTTAATTCTCACGCAACTTTTAACATTGAAGTGTCACGTGAAAGTCTGTTACTTACAGTACCAGCTCATTACTGTGGCACGAGCTGGTACTGTAAGGCTAAATTCCATAAGGCTAACGTGACCTTAAGGCTTACGTGACCTTCTTTAAAATTTTACCTTAGAGCAATCACCTATACACATCTCAAGAATGCATCCACACTAAAATGACACACAAAATTGCTGCTGGAGTGAACCGTGAACACTGCTGCCTCTGTGCAATATCTTCTCATAGTATAGAACACGAATGGACGGCAAAAACATGTACTTTGGGACCGGTCATTATTTATGGCCGGGGGGGGGGGAAGAAATGAAAATGTCACCACCAAATTTTCGATGTCCCCCCCCATCAAGATCCTGAAAAAATGTTGACCCCCCCCCGAGGTCCAAAAATAGTGTGCCCCCCTCCCCCCTAAAAAAATGTGCGCTTTTTGTATATCCATTGAGACCGTCTGCAGATGATTCCTGCAGCCAAGATTAGTTGTACGGAAACGTGTCTCGTTTTTAACGAAAAGACATGTTGGTTTAAAAATGTTCTATAAAATGTTCCTTACACCCACCTCCTGTCGAGATTCGTACAAAATTTATGATGAACACACTTAACACTGAACACGCTTGAATGCCCACATCCGCAACATAGTCAGCACCTAAAAGATCGAAGAAGCCAAGAAACCAGGTGCCAAGGCTTTACTAGAAAGTTTTTTGTAAAAACTAGACTTGCTGAAACGTTATTAATACCGTCAAAACCTTGCAACATTCAAATCATGGGGGAGGGGGTCCAGAAACTGACGTGTTTTTAGAAATTTTGACTCTGAAAGTGCCATTTTTTGAAGTCCAATAATGACTTTTTCTTCCAGTTGATCAGTGTGCCCCTCCCCCTTGACGGCACCTGAAAAATTTATGAGCCCCCCCATCGAGAGGGTCTTAAATAATGACCCCCTAATTTCCCTTACGCCCCCCCTCCCTCCCCTCCCCGGCAATAAATAATTACTGGTCCATTACACCATTGGATACACTGAAAATTTGACTTTTTACACAGTTGACTTTTTAAAGCATTTTCCAGCCGTTCACATTGTTTCCATTTTCAAAAAGATGATTAGTTCTCGCCAATCACAGATTGAATTTATCTACAGAATATGCTCAAGGAAGATACATGTTCGCACAAAAAAAAATCGTAACGACGAATTATAAACAGAAACAATTTTTTTTCTAGTTTGGCTTAGCAATTAATCAGTAGCGCTGCGCAGCTAATATCTCAGCGGGCCTTGTGTAGAAAGATCTAATTCAAGTTTCGGATACAAGGGCAAGCTTCAGTCAAGGAAGGAAACAGCTCCGCACTTAACTGTGTTTCCGGCTTAGATTTGCTCGCGCGACCAGCGTTTCGAGTTTGGTTTCGGGTTTCAAGACGAATTCCAGGCATCTGGCAACAGGTGTCGCATCCGTACAGTATGGGGTTTTTGATCATATGCTAGAGTAATCTAAATCTAAAGGAGTTGAAAACTCATTATTTTCATAGACTCATGGTTATACTGTGGTTTCAAACAATGCCATTAAACAATGCCACTCTTTAGCATCAACAATGGAAAATTCCTTCCGCCTTCAGTGACGTATGTGCTTATTTACAACAATGAAAAGTTTGCATTGTTGTCGGGCTACTTGAACCTCGATACAGTGCGCTCATTTTGTATGCCCAAAGGTGTACATTAACCATTGCAGAAACATTAGGCAAGAACAGTGAGAAGTGGCATATAACTTGCTCCTTAAAGTTCAACAACACTAAACTTCAGAGACTACTAGTTAAGAGGAGTAGAGATATTACTGCAAACAAGAAGCAAGATCGTAGTTGAGCGGTGAGAGAGCTCAGCCTGGTTGCTGGAGGTTTGCGGATCTGGTCGAACACCTGGAAATGAGACCTTTGAAAGTCCCCGCCACGACTGCCGGCCAGGATAGCATGACTGGTTACCATGCTCCTTCAGTGGCTATGGAAGCTATTCTGGCCAATTCTGGATAGTCTTTCTCCTCCTACGATGCTCGGAGGCCTCCCGGATGGAAGACCCACGTTAGCAGATTTTTCTTCTTCTCTAAATGTTTGGTAATGTTCAAAATTGAGACGGTTGAGCCAAAATAAAAATTGCTTCGGCTGACTTAAGGCTCAATAAAGAAATTAATTTAGACTAAAAAGAATGTTCATCTTTCTGGTAAAACTTACAATCCAATCCAATGGCTTCACGCCCACTATACAGGGTGTTCGAAAAGTCCTAGTCCCCCCTCACAACTTTTGAAGGGGTTGAATGAAGACAGTGAAACTCTGGCAATGTAGGTTTGGTTAAAGGATCTACCTTTGTGTACAACCGGCATTTCGCCTGCCACTGTGTGGGGGGGGGGAAGGAGGCAGGGGGCCCAACTCAGAAATTTTTAATAGATTGGGGGGTAAAGGAATACTTTATTTGAAAGGTCTTCATTAGGCGAGTAAAATGCTACAATGAGAGCTTCGATACGATGAGCCCATCCAAAATGGCGGCCAGTCAAACATTACAATTTTCCTCCGTATCCCTAGGTGTTACTAGGGCTAAAGCCTTCGTATAGGGACGTAGGTGGCAGCAAAATGCTTCGTTCAATTTGGTTGGATTACACCCACAACGTCGTCTGCAGTTGGAAATCCAGAGTATGGGCCTGAGTGCCCTCCCACCCCCTCTCTCTAGTAAGTGAGGTCCATGAGCATGTACCTGAAAATTAGTAATTCCTTTCAATCTTTGAACGTTTAATGAACACAATTTTTAACTACTGGAAAATGTTCTCCCTTCCGAGTTTTAGCCTGAGTAACACATAGGATGCAGAGGAAAACCTAATGTTTTAATGGCCGCCATTTTGGATATGCTCATCGTATCGATGCAATCATTGCGGCAATTTACTCGCCTTATGAAGACCTTTCAAATAATGTGTTTCTTTACCCCCCATTCCAATGGAAATTTCTTAGTTAGGGCCCCTGGGGCCCCCCAGGGGGGGGGGGCAGGCGAAATGCCGGTTGTACACAAACGTAGATCCTCTTTAACCAAACCTACATTGCCAGGATTTCGCTGTCTTCATTCAACCAATTCAAAAGTTGTGAAGGGGGACTGGGACTTTTGGGATACTCTGTATTAGTGAATGTCTCGTCCGCCAACTTGAACTTCTTTGGTGTTGTCATGGGGTACTTTGTGCACGGTTTTGAACTACTGTAGACTCTTGCGTGACATCTGCAGAAAGAAAACAAATATTATAAACAAATTATTAGTACAAAGAAATGCAGTTGTGCAGTTTATAGTGACATGAAAAGTAGCGTAATTTTAGGTTAATAACGCACTATCTTCTTTGGTTCCAGTGACCACAGAAACAAAAGTTATAAGTATTATACAGGGTGTTCCTAAAAGGTCTAGTCAAATGTTAACCGTAGCTGCTAATCATCAAAACAAAGCAGAAAGTCCCTATAAACATGGGTGTGGAAAAAATGCTTCCTTTCCGAGATAACACAGGGTGATGTCAAATCATTCCATAAGCCTCTTTGTGTCATAACGGCAGTAGTAACGGTTTGTAATCATTTTAAATGTACAAAACAAGCTGCAGGTTAATCAATACTCCTTCAAGCTACTGGCATAGTAGGTGGTTGAAAATACCTGGTAATCAACCACCTACCAAGAGCTTATTAGAAACGTCTCACCCCCCATCCCCTTCCTGGAGCTACTTGAGATATGTATTGGTTTTCAATCAATTGTTTAACAAAACAAAGAGAAATTAATCAATACACGCTCAAGGCATTAGAATACTTAGTGAATGGCAAGAAATAACTTGTACACGTACAAAAGGGAACACACCTCCCCCACCCCCATCCCCCAACCAAAGAGAGCCACTTACGATATGAACCTTGGTATGGTGAAAGAAGTGATTAAACAAGTGCTTGTGTCTGACAAGAGGCAGTCGACGGCATCAAATCATAAAAAAAAAACAATTTACAGTCCTTTGCCGATTGTTGCTGCTCAGGCATGATAAGCAGTTGCTCCAGAGGTAATCATTTCTGGAGCACAAGGCAAGCAAAACTGGCAAAAAAAAATTACACTGTGTGAAGTCAATAGCAACTTACGATGTCCTGAAAAGTTCCTTCACACTCCATGCACAATAACAGTATAACTGCTTGCTTGCTCGTTTTGCTTGCCTTGTGCTCCAGAAATGATTACCTCGGAAGCAACTAAGGATGTTTTTAAAGTCAGCGGCTTGCGAGCCGCTTGGAAGCGAGGCAAGCTTTCCCGTTTTTTAATTCAAGCCGCTTGCCGCTGAGAAACTTTTCCGTCGTTTTTAAACTCAGCGGCTTGGCAGCCGCTGGCCAGCCAACCAAGCGAGGAAAAAGGGTGCTGAGTTTGCTGAGCTTACGCAACCAATATGGGGGCACGATGTGCGCATGCGCCATTGCCGCGGAGCAACAATCGTCAAGAATCATCATACAAGCGATAAATCTACATGATACGTGCGTGTTAAGTATGATATTGATAGCTGGCAGCAGCTCAATTGCTTCTTCTTTACTCTCATCTTCTTAAATGCTACTAATAATGCGATAAAACCGAGAAAAGAGATATAATAACTGATTTTGTTACTGCCAGTCATGTTTGTGCTTAATAAGCTTCAATTAACGTCGTTTTTAATCTCAGCTTGAAAATGGGAAAAGCGAAGGAAGCCGAGACCAAGCAAACTCAGCACTCAGCAAGCAAGCCGCTGACTTTAAAAACATCCCTACTGCTTATCATGCCTGGGCAGCAACAATCGGCAAAGGACTGTAAATTGTTTTTTTTTTATGATTTGATGCCGTCGACTGTCTCTTGTCAGACAGAAACGCTTGTTTAATCACTTCTTTTCATCATACCAAGGTTCATGTCGTAAGTAGCTCCCCCGGGGCGGGGGGGGGGGGGTTGTTCCCTCTTTTACATGTAAAAGTTATGTCTTGCCATTCACTAACTATTCCAGTACCTTAAGTGTGTATTGATTAATTTGCTGTTTGTTTTGTTAACAACGATTGCAAACCAATACTAAGCACTTGTTTTAGCCATATCAACGATCATATCTCAAGTAGCTTCGGGGAGGGGTGGAGGGTGGGGGAGAGGCAGTTTATAGTAACGCCCATGGTAGGTGTTTTGATTGTCAGTTGTTTTCAGCCACCTACTATGCCAGTAGCTTGAAGAAGTACTGATTAATTTTCAGTTTGTTTTGTACATTTAAAACGATTACGATTCGTTACTACAGCCATTATGACACAAATAGACCTATGGAACGACTTGACATCACCCTGTGTTATCTCGGAAAGGAAGCAATTCCGGACCCATGTTTGTAGGGACTTTTTGCTTGTTTTGATGAGTAGCAGCTATGGTTAAAATTTTACTAGACCTTTTAGGAACACCCTGTATAGTACACAGTTCTGGCTCTCACTAGAAAACATTTTATTCCAAAAGATGATTTGCAGAACTTGTAATGGTTTAGTAGAAGCAGTGGATAGAGCGAATAATCTGGAAGGTAGGTCAAAAATAGGGTCAAATTTAAAGTTTAAATGGTGATAACTTTGGAGAAAAATGTCGTACAGGGACGTTCTTGGGCTGTTTGGAAAGGAAATTTCATACCATTGCTACTAAGATTGACTAAATTTCAATAGGTAAGTCAGTAGAGTTGAAAATATCAAAACTTGTATGCTAGCTGGCGGCCATATTGGAAGTGGCTGCCATATTGGTTTCTTAGGTCGAAATTAGAGTGGCCCCACATCTAGATTTCATTGATGCCTCAATATCTATGTGCATGTAAACTTTCATGCTTGTTTCATTAAGTGCAGTTTTTTCCAACATCACCGCCCAACTATGTTTATTGTTTTCCTTCTTGTCACGACAATTCTCACCAGAGAGCTTTAACAATTCTACACAGGTAGTTTCCAAAGTCCTACTATGAACTCAATCACAAGTCAAATACCATATCTTAAGATAGTTACTTAACTATTTTGGTGTCCCTGTTGAATTTGTACTTAAGGACAGCAACACCTTTTCATGACAACTATAAAATACTTAAAATACCTTGATAATGGCTTTGGAATTCCTTGACCTGTTCAAAAGCCATTTAATCAAATGGGTTATTCCTCGTTGTTTTTTTTGTGATTGCTTACATTGTCTGCCGATTTCCACTTCATACCAATTTCTCATGACAATTATACACGTTAAATAAAATTTTCGGTTGGTTTCTTACAGTTTTACGGTCCGTAAATTGAATAAGTAAAGATGCAATTGTTCCATTGTAGTAACTCATTTTCTTTGCATTTTCCTTTGCATGAAATCCCTGTTTTAGAGAAATATCTTCCAGGCAATCAATGGATGACTTTTTTCATGAATTGAAAGATGGCTGTTGTAGCTAAAGCTGTAATTTCTGGGTTCATTAGATATGTGTGCGTGAAGTTTGTCGATGCAAGCAAGGGAAGGCGAATGCCGTCCACCGCGAGTCATCAGCTCGGAAACTTGTCTATATTATTTGGGTGTGATGAAATCGGTTGATCTAGAGGAGGCGCTTGTTTTTAAGTGGGAGAGGGATCAGCGGATAATGTCACAAGTTGGGGCTCAACCCTCTGCCACGTCAGTCAAGGTCACCAAACCAAAACAAACATGGATGGCAGTTCAAGCGAAACCACAACTACACCATTCCCACTGACAGACACAAAAAACGGATCTGAAGTCACGCCACACCACAATTGATGCAGTGGACAGCAAAGGTGCCAAGTGATTGCTCAGACGATGTTTCATCTTCCTTTCCCCTTGCTTGCGTGTTTAGAATTCACCGTGTTGCCAGAAACATCATCTAAACTCAGACTAACTGAAGCAGCAATAGGTAAGGGTGCCTGCAAAGCTGTCGAGCTACCCAAAATGATCCTTGTTATATCAGTATTATTACAATTTCATAAAGAGATAGGAACAACGAGCACTTCTAGTAGCACTTCTAGTAGCACTTGATAGGTGGACAAATGCTCAGGATTTGGGGGCATCATCTGACGTCATCTACTTTGACTTTCATAAGGCCTTCGAATCTGTAGTTCATCGGAAACTGATTTTCAAACTACAGGTTATGGGCTTCGGTGGCCAAATTTTGCACTGGATCACAGCCTCCCTTGAGGGGCACACCCAGAGGGTACGAGTGGGGGAAGTTCTATCTTCAGTTTCCAATATTGTGAGCGGGGTCCCTCAGGGCTCTGTACTGGGCCCGTTTCTGTTCATAATTTATATAAACGACCTATCTTGTACCAGCTCAGGTATAAATGATTTGAAATTTGCTGATGATCTAAAACTTGGAACTGAGATCATTTCTGTACAGAATACTATCGCTCTCACAACTGAGATTGTAAATGTTTCAGACTGGTCAAAAACTTGGCAGCTGCCACTCTCTGTTCCAAAATGTGTCACATTCCATATAGGATGCTTAAATCTGAGCCACACATACAGGCTGAACAACACCCCGATGCCTGATATGGACGAGGTTTGGAACCTTGGGGTGTGGTTTACGTCGAATCTTAAACCTTCCTTGCACTGTAGTAAGATTACTGCTTTGGCTTTCCGTCGGCTTGCAATTGTGAATCGATGTTTTAATTCAGGCAGTATACATATCCGGGTCTGGGCATTTAAAGTCTTTGTGCGCCCATTACTGGAGTATGCCACCCCCGTGTGGTCGCCTTCTTTGCTTAAAGATATTGATATGGTTGAGTTAGTCCAACGACGATTCACAAAGGGTTTGCCTGGTTTCAAGGAAATTCCGGCCGGAGAACGCCTGGAAAGGCTAAAATTAGAACCACTGGAACTTCGCAGACTGAAATTCGATCTTGTGCTTACCTTTAGGATTTTGCGAGGTTTCTTATCTGTGGACCTGCCTTTCTTCGACCTGAGCCCTGTTCACTCCACTAGAGGCCACTCTTTGAAGCTTTTAGTTCAGCCCTCGAGACTGGAGTGTCGTCGGCATTTTTTTTCTGTGAGGGTGGTTCCTGTTTGGAACTCCCTGACTCAGGAAGCAGTCTCGGCGACCTCTGTAAATATGTTCAGAAGAATTTTTGATAAATTGCCGCTATCCAGGTTCTTGAGGCGGCAGTATTAAATATAAATTACCATGCAGCATTCTTTCGGATTGGAGTCAGTGGCTCACCGCCCTTCCAACGTCCGCTCCACTTAGTACTGGGAAACCTTTTTATTGTTATTATTATTATTAACGAATGTTGGACAGAATTAAAGTGACTTTTCTTCATGCCCCATAGCTGCCTCAGATAATGGGGCAATGGGTTGACCTTGACACAACTAGCAATTTTTTTTTAAAGCATGTTCGTTAAATTTTTTAAAACATTTTTCACAGTTATACAAGATTCACAATGTGGGGATGAAGAAGAAGGAAATATTGTGGCATGGACAAAAACTCCATGGGAATTCATGGATGGAGCAACGAAAGAAGCTGATGATCCTTGTCCTGAACCACCAACTGAAGAGCCAACAACAGAAGTACCAACAACTGAAGTGCCAACTACTGAAGCGCCAACAACTGAAGTGCCAACAACTGAATTACCAACTACTGAAGTGCCAACAACAACTGAAGTAATGCCAACAACGACTGTTAGGCAGCCTAAGAAGCGAGCAGCCAAGGTAAATTATACAGAGAGCCCAATGGAGATAATCTTGTATTGTTTTTGACCATATTGCATAACGTGCTTCTGTCCATCCGGCTGTCCATCCGTACATTTGACTAATCGGCTGGTGATTAGTATCATCATACATCCCCAATCACAAAAGTGCCTAGCCTTAGCATCATTTACAAGTATTATAATTACAATTTTTAGTTTATTGCCCACTTAACTCCAAGTCAACTTGTCGATCATTACACAAAGTTACAAGTTTCACTGCACGATCACCACTTCCATAATGATTTGAACTTGATTGTATGAAATAGTATGTAATAGAAATTGGAATGTAATTGTTGCAATTATTTGTTGCTTAAAATCCAGTATTTTAATTCCAGTATTTTTCCTGCATCCCGCACGGTGTTGTAAGGCTGATGTACTGTAAGGTCATTTGGTCATTTGGTCAGTAAGGGTGTATAGGCCATGGCAGTGGTGCAGTTGTGTGGGGCCGGGGTTACAGGAGTGGGTTGTGTTAGCGTAAGTAGTCTTAAGTAGTCTTAAGTAGCTGTAAGTAGTGGTTAGTAGTGAGCGCATAGCATAAAGGCTTTTAGGCTCAATGAAATAAAGTAAAGTATTTTAATTTGGGTTTTAGTTCACTTATGTTTTTACCCATTAAGATCTCTTTTAGTATGGTATTAAAGATATGTGGAATATAAAAGTTTTTATTTCTCTGGCCATATTTATTGTTCCATTTCGGCATTTGAAATCTTTGTGACTTTAATCTTAGTCTGCTTTGTTTTTCTATACTACAGATCTTGTGTGTAATAACAACAACAACAATAATAATAATAATAATATTTTTTTTTAGTTTTTAATTTTTATTTAATAATAATTAATAATAATTTATTTCAGTCAGAAGTACAAATACGTTTAACATCCAAAAAGCATGAAGCCGGAACTTGTATATCCATTTGTTTTTCTATACTATAGATCTTGTGTGTAATAATAATAACAACAATAATAATAGTAATAATATTTTTTTTTAGTTTTTAATTTTTATTTAATAATAATTAATAATAATTTATTTCAGTCAGAAGTACAAATACTTTTAACGTCCAAAAAGCACGAAGCCGGAACTTGTATAGCCTTGAGCAAAAAAAAAACATGCAATTTATTAAACATTCACTTAAGTAACTCATAATTTGATTTTTGACATACAACTACAGTTTATTACACAACGTTTATAAATTAGTAATTTGTTAACCATTCTTTAAATCCGTTGTTAATTTTCCTCTCAGTAATAATACCACTTATTTTTTGTGAAATTTCGTTTAGTGTACTAGGAATAACAAATGCAGGGCATCTTTTCCCATACGAGTTCCTCCAATTTGGCATGTTTAGCCACGCATTATTATTCCTTAAAGGTCTTGAAATTTTCGTTTGATAAGGTACATCAAAAAAGTTGTTAGTCACAATTGAAAGCCTATAAAGGTTCTTAAAAGTTAATAGCCCATTTTCAGAAAAATGTCCAGTGTGCATTTCTCATTTGTATTAAATAGTGCTTTAAACGGGACGGAAAGCCAATGGGCTCGAAATTGGTTAACTAAATACGGACGCGAACCTATTTACGTTGCCTTTTGGACTTATATGTCAGACTGCCTGAGCAGGGAATCGAACCCAGGACCTCTGAAATCAAAGGCCAAGGCCCTACCGCTAAGCCAGACTGACACGGCCTAAAAGGAAACGTCCATAGGCAGCATTTAACACGCACACATATACATGTAAGCATACACTTTTTCCAATCGCCACTGGAGGGGCGCTGTCAGTCTGGCTTAGCGGTAGGGCCTTGGCCTTTGATTTCAGAGGTCCTGGGTTCGATTCCCCGCTCAGGCAGTCTGACATATAAGTCCAAAAGGCAACGTAAATAGGTTCGCATCCGTATTTAGTTAAATAGTGCTTTAGCGGCTTTATTTAACATTTTCTGTAATCGGATTATATGACAACTCGTAGTTGATCCAAAAATGGAGCATGCGTAGCAAAAACATGAGCTGTGGCGTCATTTACAAGTATAATAATAATAATAATAATACGTTTTATTGCCACATGTAAAAGGCAATACTAGAGGGGATGGTATTAAGTTAATACCACTGATTCCCTACCACAAGAAATTAAAAAAGAAAGTGCAGTTTCTGCATCCAAAGTAATAGAAGATTTTACTTTTATTGTAGGACTGTTCATAACTCTAAATTTCGAGTCGAGTTCGAGTTTGACTTTGATGCTTGAACTCGACTTGATCTGAAACTTAAAACTCAAATTTGTAGAATTTCGAGTTTCGTCAAAGTAAAGAAAAATCGTTATTTAAATCGTTTAATTCTAGTAAAACTTAAAACTCCTACTTAAATTATGTAGAATTAGTGATTTAAAAAATGTGAAATATGTTGTGTACTTAGTTAATGAACTTAATAGTTATACTACAGGGTGGGGCAGAAAGGACGGAACACCCTTGGCAATCAAAGATGATTAATGTTAGGTTAATGAAACTTTGCATGGTATGTAGGCGAACGGGGGCCAACTAACCATGAATCGATCGCTGACCTTGACGCGTATTTTCAAGGTCATCGTAATGCTAACTTTTTAACTATGCTTCGTAGAACTCCAGTTTAAATTAGATACTTGTAGACATTGGCAAGGCATGGCCATTGCAAAAAAAAAACAGAACGAAATTCGGTACGCTAGTTTAGGAGTTACGAAAATTGCAAGCATAATTTTGTTGTGCTGACCGAGTGGTTTTCCTGCCAAACAGTGAGTGTAAAATTAAGTCCAGTGGTCCTCAAAGTACATGAAGCATGCTTGGAAACAAACAGCAACTGACACACTCATGGCTCGACACTAGCTCAACACAACCTGCTACATTACACATATAAACAGAATGGTGCTGCAAACTACAGCATCTTATGCAAGTTGGCATAGTTTAGTCACCGTGGTCGTCTAGAAATGAAACTAATGTTGTTCCTCCCTCAGGTTAACATTTCTGATTTTGTTTCAGAGCTGATCACGGTTAAAGAATTATGCCAATTTGCGTATGCTGCCAACACCATTACCTACCAATACAATGCATGGTGTACGAAAGAGCCTGACAGAACTGTTTGGCAGGAAAGACACTCGGCCAGCACAACAGAATGATTCTTGTCATGCCCGTAACTCCTAAACTAACGTACCGAATTTCGTTCTGTTTTTTTGCATTGGCCATGCCTTGACACTGTATACAAGTTTCTAATTTACACTTGGGTTCTACGAAGCATAGTCAAAAAGTTATCATCACGATGACCTTGAAAATATGCGGCAAGGTCAGTGATCGATTCATGGTTAGTCAGCTCCCCGTTCGCCTACATACCATGCAAAGTTTCATTATCCTAATATTAACCATCTTTGATTGCCAAGGGTGTTCCGTCCTTTCTGCCCCACCCTGTATAATTAGTTCATTACACATGGCACGTGGCTACGTGTTAACATAGAAATCACCGGCAGTACTGATCTATTTCCGCCCAAGATGGCGGCAACAAGTGAAACAAAAACTGAATTAATTGGTCTAGCGTAATGTTAATTGTAAGAACCTAACAGCATCATCATCGAAACTTGAACTCAACTCGAAACACGACACACCTCCAAAACTCAGTGTGAAAAGGTTTAGCTAGTACACCCGTAATTTAGGCATTCATGAATCAATTATAGACATGGTGGCCATCTGCTCATTACAAGATATAGAAGTATAATTACAAATATTTCAGTTTCACGAGTTACATCTTTTGCGTCTGGCTCCAGTAACTCTATTAGTCGATCTGACAGATTAGATCTCGAGCGTCTAAAATGAACGGACACACTCAAATGCACGTCTCGTTTTTGGAGTATTTAGTGTACTTAATCGAGCATAAAACACTAAGCACCGTTTGGCTTTTGGGAAGAATAGCTCCTGTCCAATCACGTTTTTTGTGTGCTGTGATTACTTCATTTGATGTGCTGGGCAACTCATTCCCTTATCAGTTTTAGGGCAATAATGGTACGGGAATATTCGGACAATAATTTTGGGCATAGGAATATTGGGGCAATATTTTGGAATCTTCAATAAACTCGAGCATAAAACACGTAACACTGGGGCAATATTGGTGCAACTCTCATTTTTTGGTGTATTTAGTAAACTTAATCGATCATAAAACAATTAACACTGTTTTGCTTGTGAGAAGAACAGCATCTCCTCTCTGATGAGCTACTCTTTGTGTTGTGATTACCACATGATTCGCTGGGCAATTTATTCCCGTACCAATTTTGGGGCAATAATGACATGGAAATATTGGGACGATAACTTTGGGCAGGGCACAGAAATACTGAGGCAACAAAGGTGCCATTTTTGTGGAGCTCTCATTTATGGTATCTTCAGTAAACTTTTCTGAGCATAAAACACTTAACATATCTTAGGTAAAAACAAAAAGAGGATTTAAAAAGAATAGAACCTACTAAAATTGCACAAATATACACAATGATCGCACAACGTTTCGGGATTTAATACTTAGATCCAGAATTTACTTGGAAACACTTGTAATTTTATCACACCAGCGGCCTGTACATAACCATATCATACCTGAAAGTAAACCCATTAAAAAAAATGTCCCTGTAATAAAAAAAAAAACTTGGATAAGCTGAGTTTAAACCCCCCGGGGCCCCCCCCCCCCGCCTACAACCACCCACTATCATCTCATAAGCAATAAGCAGTAAGATGCCCACATTTCAACTTGCACTTTCCCACATTGCATTTCGCCTGCCCGGTGGTATAAATGGTAAGGCTATTCACTTTCATCCTCACTTCGAACCTGCATTTGCAGATGAGAGTTCGGGGGGGGGGTCTTGTTTTAGCTATCTGCTCTGGCCAGGTTGCTAAACATTCTTCTTCGTGTTCGAAAATATAGTGTCCCTTGACTTTGACATGTGTTTTTCCTCACTTTTTAAGTACTTGACAATGAGATGCATTAAATCACGAAACGTTGTGCGACCATTGTGTATATTTGTGTAATTTTAGTATGCTTACTAAAATTACACAAATATACACAATGGTCGCACAGAATGTTTTATTCTTTTTAAGTAAAACACTCAATATAGGGGCAATATTGGTGCAACTAAGTTTTGGAGACAATAGATTTAATCGATCATAAAACACTTAACACCGTTTGGCTTTTGGGGAAAACACTGGCTCCTCTCCGATCAGCTTCTCTTTGTGCTGTAACTGCACGAATTGAGTCGCTGGACAATGTATTTCCGTAATGTTTTTGGGGCAATAATTGTATGTTCCTATTGAGAAATGAAAGGAACGTGGACCCTTTGGTCCAAATCACCAAGTTCGTTTGTGTCTCTTCGTGCGTGAATGAAGAAATACCAACGAAAGTGGTGATTCAGCCCACAGAATCTGTAACAAAAAGTGTAAAGCCTCGTATTTTCTTCACGCAATGCACATATATCAGGCATGGTATAGATGTTACAAACAGCGTGGGAAAACTGGTACCTTTCACCTGCAAACACTCCTACATACTTTTTTGCGAGTGTCTGCATGCGAAAAGTGAAAAGCTATCAGGCGTGATACGATACCCTAGAGGTTTGATGGCGTTGCATCTCCATGTCACGTTTAGTGCATTCGAGTCCTCAATTACAAAAATCCACAAATCGTGTTATTCTTTTTATTTTTGTAGCTCTTCTACAAAATAAGAGCACTCCTAAAAAATAAAATTACCTTTGCACAATTCAAATGTTATACTTATTAACACCTTGCAAAAATACCGTATTTAATAATTTATTCCACGTTAATTAAGACGCTTCTTCACTACTGTGATAAAGGCGGCAACATGGTTTTCAGACCTCCTTGAATTGGGAAAAAATTTGCAGAAAAGGTAGTAGAAACCTTCAGGTTAAGGGGCAGTGAAAAAGGGCAGTGAAAAGGGAAGGTTTTGTTCGACGAATAAGAAAAAATGAAAATTGGTGGCAAATTTTTTCGGTGCCACCAAACACAGAAAACGAAAACGGTATATGACCAAAATAATGAAACACAAACCAAGATGTGTTTTAGTAAACACTTGGTTCTCGAAAAGCAAGATTTCTCTGGGTACGATTATGCAGCTAATGTATGTTTTCATTATATAATGGTGTTTTACAACGTATTTCGCGTGTTATTAATTAACAGGCAACCGATAAGCAATTGGATTTATTTAATTTTTGATCACGTTAATTGTTGGACTTTCGCCTGCTTCATGCTTCCCCATACAGTGCCATCAAGCACACTCACGGACAACATGGATGACGTCACGGCCAACTTTACAAAGTGTCAAATTGACATCTCATAATTATGTTGGTAGGTTTGCCGAAAATATGGAAGAGGAAAACGGATAAGGGGTGCTATTCTTTCCTTATTCCCACAGAGTTAGGGGTGGTCCCTCAGTTCAGATCAGGGGCAAGTTCAAATGAACCCATAAGTTGAACAAGCAACATTTCTCGTAGAAGATCACAGAAAATGTGGTTGAAGCAGCCCTAGCGTAGAACTATGGGGGAAAACGTCGAAACGAACATGGGACCCCATGAAACAAAATTTTTGTGAAAAGGACTGTCACATTAGAAGTCGAGATTGTCGCACGCTAGACGAAACCTGCCTAGTAATGAGTCGAAGATTGCCTTTAAACTTGTTTACCGAACACTATGAAGTTTTGCAGTAGTGGTCGGTTTCAAGTTTTGAAGAAATTTACTTTTGAAAAATTCGTTAGTAAACCACAATTTACATGGCAGAAATATGGGAAAATCCCCAACACTTGTTTTGCTTTTTTGGTTCGTTATTGGCAGTTATTAATGCTGAATGTATTTTTATTTAACACTAGTACTTTTAGTTTGTTCTGTATTTTTTTTTATTTATATTTCTTTTTTTTTTGCGTGGCTGAGGCCTCTAGATTGATTTCAAAAAGTCTTGCGAATAGAAAGGCCTCGGATTTGTAACTCCCATTACCTTCCATTCCCATAATTTTTTACATCATTTGGCCAATTCAGGAATTCAAACCGGACGCTATCATCAATCAGTCTAAAAATAGGAATCGTAAAGATGCAGTAGAAATTAAAGCTATTAAATTTAAACAAACCATGAAGTAAAACATAAGCTGGGATTCCCACCAAATTTCTATCATGTAATTCGTTGTATCAAACCAAAAGTAATTCCTCGACTAATTCTGTAAAAGTTAAACTTCTTCAAAACCTTAAACTTACCAATACTTCAAGACTACGTAGTTTGGCGAGCAAGTTTCAATGCAATCTTTGACTCATTACTAGTGTTTCACTTGGTGTATGAAAAACTCGACTTCCGCCATTGTAAAAGTGGTGGGAATCGTTTTGGCAGGTTGGTCCGTGTTGGACGTACTACACTTGCTTAATATTCAAAAATAAATGTTTAAAAAAGTCTATTGTACTAATAACTCTATATTTTTTTTATTATTTTTCAGAAACGGAAACCTAAACCATCTCCAAAGCCAAGTTCAAACAAGTTTAACATGAAAATTAAATTTTCAACTTACAACAAAAACGGAAATCAACGTGTCATGGTAAATGGTAGACAGAAGACAAAACACCGTATGGACAAAGTTTAGGTGCAAAAAAACAAGAAATGTGAAAGCAAATGTTCGAGTATTGTTTCTTCATTTACGCCAACATATAACGGAAGTCATCACAAAACATGTGCTATTTTTAATGTTTTGTTCGTTAAAACTGCAGTGATTACATGGAACCATTTAATATCTTGTTGCATCATCCATCCAGTTTAGCAGTCATGGAAATTGTGATTGACATTTTAAGACCTGGAGTTGGAAAGGTTTCATTTTAGCTGTGAACAACGTTTCGAACAATTTGCTGTCGTTTTCGAGCATAGGAAGTAGAAACTGCTGAATTGCTTTGAATGGTTCGCTCACTGATCTAAAACTTGTTCACGTCTTGGGCTTAATTAAACTATGCAGCTGTATTTTATGACCTTGAAAATGAAACCAAATTACCTTTCAAAGTCGTCTTACTGCAGAAATTAGACTTGTGTTCATCCCCGGGCTTCATTTTTAAGCAGTGGCTGAATTTCATGTGCTTGAAAACAAAATTGCTTTGCAGAGTCGCTTATTTCAGTAACGAAAATGGTGTTCCTCCCTGGGATTAATTTTAATGCAGTGGCCGTATTTCATGTGCTTGATAGCGAAAATAAATTTGTAGGGTCATCTCACTGCAGGAATGAAACTTGTGTCATCCCTGGGCTTAATTTTAATGCTGTGATTGTATTTCATATGCTTGAAAACGAAAATAAACTGCAATGCTGAAACGCTTACTGCAGGAATTATACTTGTGTTCTATAATGTATGTGGTATCAGTCCACCATGCGCTGATACCATAATCATTTTTTATTACGCATCTATAGTTGCTGAATACTGGCTCATAACACTGTATATAAAGAACTGACAGCCTGGGTAACATGCTGTCCATTGTTGTAACTCAAAACTGAGTGTTTGTTCACTCTTTACCACTCGGTACTCTTCAAATGGCGACGAGTGTAAAAGCAGAGGTCTTACATTTTTATTAATTTAGCATTGATGGCGAAGTTGTAGTAAATTTAATATGTCTCTGCTACACGAAACTAGCTAAGAGTCCGTTTGGTGGATGGATGTAGCAAGGGTAGGAGGAAGATATCTGGTATTTCTTTTTTAAAACTTACCATGTTTGAATAAAGGTATTTTCTAAAAAATCTAGTTGTAAGGGGAAAAGGGAATTGCAACCCTTTTTGAGCAACCCTATAGAAAACCACTGCAGTTTGGCGGTTTTACCCGACTCCCAGACCAGTATTTTTTTCCTGTTTTTTTTTTTTTTTACAGTGGAGTTTCTGGTTGATATTATCACCCAATGTGCGTATTTTGAAGAATTTTTTTTTATGGTGTGGAAAGGGGGTGTTCGATCGATTGTGTAACTTTCTAGTGCATGGGTTGATGGGTTGATGATAAACCTTGCTTTTGACCCTTCCGAGCTTTTTCATAGTGCCGACAAAATTATTAGAACCATTTGTATTAAAAAAGCGTTTTTGTTTACGTTGGTAGAAAACAATATTTTTTTTTTGTTCAGTTTAAAAATGTCTGTAGTATTGAAGTGGCCGGTTTTAAAAACCCAACTTTATAGGGTTGTGCAAGTTTGCAGCTGGGAAAACTAAGAATCTGATTGGCTGACCTACTTAAGAAATTCAGTTTGTTTCGGAAGACTTTCAGAAAATAAAGACTTGTAAAAGCCAGGTCGTGATTCGATTGGTTAGTTAGTGACATTTAATTAGTAAAAGTTAAGTTAGAAAAATTTTGCTTGAAAACTAGTTAGAAAACTTTTGTAAAAATAAATGAGTTAGCAAAATATAAAGTAGTTGGTAAAAATATGAATTGTATTTATTTTATTCAATATTAATTTTACATTCTCACTATAGTATTTCTTATTTGGTTGGAGGGAGCACTATATGGAAAACTAGGAAAGATCACGGAATTTATGAAGTCTGGAAAAAGTCAGAGAAAAATCAACGAACTCGGACAAAAAAGTTTCGTTAGTCCTGTACTAGTTACTGGGTGGCTGCCGCCAAGTTCATGCTGTTATTAACTACCCGTAACTCGCGAACCATTAGTCGTAGAGTAAAAAAAAATGGTTCGGTTTGTGACATCCTCTAGCTGCATCTCAGACAATGCTCGTACTAGTTCCAGAGTGGCTGCCACGAAGTTCGCGTTGTAATTACTATTAATTTAAATTGCTAAACTTCAGAACACTTAGTTCTTTTTTGGGGAGGGGGGAGTGTGTGTCGATTCAGTCATGTAGTGAATGGGTTGGTGAAAAAAGCGTGAGGAACCTTCCTTTCGCCCTTCCAAGTTTTTTCGTAGTGGCGAAAAAATCAATAGAACCACATGCATTCAAAATCAAGATCTTTTTTGAATACATGTGGTTCTAATAATTTTTCCTCAGTATATCAGCAACTCATTCAGGCTCGGTGAGCACCAGCAACACAAATTGTTATATTAGGAATATGAAGACAAACTATTACTGTTGTGATTTTATTTTACATTTATAACAAGTGATTATTTTTTATTATAATTTTAATATTTTCAAATAATAATAATGATAACATTAATAATACTAATTTGTTGCTGGAGCAACAGGACTGGTAGGACTCAGGGGTCACTAACTGCCGACCTTAAAAGGGAACAGCATTGAAAGTGTTGCACATAAAAGGGAAGATGGGAATGGTACGAAAAGAGAATGGGATTATTAAATGAAAAAAAGCAAAAATTAAGAGCATGTGTAACAATTTAAGCATAAAAAATAGATTAAAATAGTACGGGCAAAACAGTTGGGAATAGGAATGTTGGTTGGGTCGTGACTGCATTACCACCAAGGTCAGACCCGCCAGGGGCACAAAGTTTATATAGTTTTGTTTAGTTGCATTTTCATTTTTGCACACACACAATTAATGGTTTATAAGAGCAATATTTTGTATATTCGGCAATATTCCGATAAACCAGCAGTGTTTGCCAATCTCATGAGTCCACTGAATCGTGGTAAAAAAGAACACACAAAAAAACTAGTTCTATGGACAAAGTGCTTACTGAATTAACAAGTGTGTAAGGGATCATTGTTCGACTGTCCTTCTGGCTGGTGAGAGGCCTGTCATTCGGAATGTTGTAATTTTCTTCAAGGGGCCTCATGTCACCCTCGAGATTATGAATGAATGGTAAGCAAGTATTCGAACTTTGATCGAGCCTCGGAGTATGGTAGTCGTTCGTTGAATGTTGCAATTTACGTAGCGTACAGAAGAACACAAGTGTTGCAGAACGATTTCTGTTAAGTGTATTTTAATGCTTGGCCTAAGGGGGGGGAAACTGTTTCTGTTTTTAATCAACCCAAACTTACATTTTGATAACCCACCCTTTTCTGGCAAGCAGCTATGATCTGTCTTTTGTTGCATTTCTGATAAAATTTCAACCATCTCGTTTCTCACAAATCACGAGTCCTCAGATGATGGGTGTACTGTTTTCGTTCGAATTTAGAAATGAGAGAAAACTTTAAATGTTGGTAGAGAATGGTAAACAGTAATACACAGCCTTCGTACCGGGCCGATTAACTAAAGCCTTCGTACCCTTGCCTCCCGTTTCGATATTAAATTCCAAGTGAGTTGGCAGGTCGGGGCTAATTCGGTTAAGACCATTCGTAAAATTGCTGACAATACAGCCGCTGTAGTTAGCTTCAACAGGGCACCAATAGAAATGAAAATTGGGAACACTATAGTTTTGGCCTTCAATTCAGGAGTCGTAAGCGTTCACCATTTCTTAGAGGTACAATGCGAATTTGAAGGATAAGAGTAAAAAACAAAAAATTCTTATTATATTATTAAAGAAGTAGCTGCAACTAACCATACATATTAATGCTGATAATGTTTTCGAGCTGGGCATTCACTCCTCTGTGCCAGTCAGTTCTAGCGGGGAAAATGCTGCCATCAATTTCAAATCAGGGCAGTCTCACGTTAATCTGAACGCCAGCGAGTGGAAATTTTTTTTAAATCATAGTAATTTAAACCAAGAAATATTGAAACGTAGATACAACAACGATCATTTTGCCAGCGATGATGAAAGCCTGTCCTTGGGTACCATAGAGCAGATTTAGAATGTAATTCAGTTGTTTCTAAGACCATCAACAAAAGCCATGTTGTTTCATCATATAAATTCGTTGTTGGTGAATGCTCTCAATTCTTTGTTTGACGCAGTTTGTCTTGGAGAAAAAAAGAGACTGAGAATTACATTTAACGGTGATGCTCCCAAACTAATTTCGTACACTTTCGATTGGAATATGATGCCAATAACGCAATTGGAAATTAATTTTCCAGAATGGAACTTGTTTCTTGAAAACATACCAGAAATCGTTCGTGAAATCTTGTTTATTCCTTGAGTCGATGTTTTGGGATTGCTTCCCTGCCAAGCATCTAGGATACATCGTTCACTTTCGTTTATAAATTGGAGCGGATCTCCTATTTGAATACACTCAAATGCAATCTTTGTGACCGCGTCACGAAATAACTACTCCGTCAATTAAAACCATATTTTTGACATTGATAGCGGTACAACTAGAGATGGTTTGTAAAAAGGAAAATCTGGAATTGTGGGAATGTTATCAATATCGACCAAGACGTCACTAAAATCGCCCAACAGCTCCCACTTACGCTTTCATCTCTCAACGTACTGGTTGTTCGTCGACAAGGGGCTAATGGATATGTAGACTTTCGGGTTCGTCGCACCAAGGTGCTTTTAGCTCTGCAATGGCTCATGGCTCACAATAAATTCTATGCTGATATTGATCTTAGTACTGAGAATCTGCAAGCTCTTCCTGAGGATGGCGATGTTTCATCACAAGTACCATTTCTGCACAACGATGGCATTACAGAAGACACTTTTAATGAGACTGACATAATTGAAAATGCTCTTCCAGTGGTCCAGAACGAACGACACCGAAGTCAAGTTCAGCGCATGTTACAGTGGCCTCCTGCGAATCCAAATCCAATTAACTAGTTTAAAAATGAAGGGTACGTGTGTTTAGCTCTTCCATATCTTTTTCCGACAGGTAGTGCTGATTTAAATGACAACTCACGGCTTCATAGAATAACAATGAGGGAATGGGCAACGTATCTAATTTGGTTTGAAAACCATCGTTTTGCCCAAGGTCCGCGCTTCCGTTTCTTCGCACTTAACACCATTTAGAGAAATGCCACTTGCCGTGAAGGAGCAGTCTTTGCAAAACGTCATGATTTTGATGGAAATAATTGCCTAACTTCAGGATGAGGTTTCTCAGAACCCTGCCATCATGAAGAAGTTGTCGTTTTGGAATTCAAAAATTAACGATAGCAACGCCTACTGGTATCAGCGTTGACAACAACTAGAGGCAATGGTTAGCAAGTTGGGTGTGCCGACACTTTCTGTGACACTGAGCGCAGTGGACTTGTGGTGGTCCTGTCTCATTAAATATTATAAGATGCCTGTTAGTGAAGTTGAAACTTTGAAAGAATCCGATCTTTCAACAAAGATGCAGATGATGCAATCAGAGAACCCGCTCATTGCAGAATCGTATTTTGTGAAGCGTGTTGATGAATTTATCAAAATATTTAGACAAAAATATCAGGTTGTAGACAACTGGTATAGATTCGAGTTCCAAAATCGTGGCTCATGTCATATTCATGGTGTATTCTGGGTTGCTGACGCACCTAAAGTTTGCAAATTTAAAACAATGTCAATTAAAGACTTGAATAGTTGCCGCCTATACTACGACCATTTAGTTTCTGCTTTCAATTCTGGCATGACCCTACAACCAGCTAATATCCATCCGTCACGGAAACATGTTACAGAAATTCAAATGCGCAATGATGTTACATTGGCACAATTGCTTAACCGAGTTCAACGACATGCATACCACAGTGTTTATTGCCAGAAACAACGCCGAGCTGCCTGTCGGTTTGGTTTCCCTAAACAGTCACAACAAGAATTCCTGCTGGTTAAAGACAAGGGAAATTGGCCATACATTCCCAAAACGTAACAACGAGCTACTCAACACTTACAACCTGTTTATTGCCCAACTATAGCGAGCTAATACCGACTGCCAGATTATTGCCTCCAAGCATGCAATTATCTTGGCTAAATATGCTTCGAAATCAGAGCCACATTCACAACAATTCCGTGAGACGTTCACTAGCATTTTAGCTGAATCAATACAACTGACCTGCTGTAAAGGCATTCACTACATTGCTAATGAGAGTTGTTGGTCAACGAGATATTTCTGCTTGTGAGGTAATGCATTTGTTAATTAGTGAGCCATTGTATCATTCAAGCAGACAATTTCTTTATTTCACAATATCACCCGATGACTATGTTCTTACCCACAGTGGTGAAGGTGAGTCAATCACAACCCGTGAGAAGTTAATAGCAGCTTACCGTAATAAATCTGTCGGCAAGCACTGGACTCTACAAATGTTTGCTGAAAAACATACTGTTAAGGCTGGCCGTCTTATTGCCCACCCTGCTAGCTCTTCTTCTAGAGTTGTACGTGTTTTCCCTTGTTAACAGTTAGGAAAATCAGTTGAAGGTGATGAGCTGTACTGTAAACAACTTATGCTTCATAAACCATGGCGATCACTTTCAGAACTATTGATCTAGCCTACGTGGAAAGCGTCCTTTGAAGACCATGCTTTAAATGTTTGGCAATTGGGAGAAATCATTGCCGACGATGATGATGAAGCGCCAACTCCTGACACTGACATAGATTATCATGAGTGGATGGAATTCGTAGCAGCATTTCCAAACCAGACGCCGAATCCAGTATTGCTAGGCTACCGAGATATTGATCAACTGGTACGATTCCTATAATTTGTATCCAGATATTGGCTCTAATGTGAAATTCATCCAATTGCAGAAGGAGAATGAGAACGTCAACAGCCACGTATTGGGTGAGATGTTGAATTTTATCCTTAATGTTGAGCAAAAGCAGTTATATGACTCGAGCCTGCGACGATTCGCAATGATTATTGGCGCTGCAAGAGTAGGGAAGTCTTGTTATTGATGAGCTCGTTAAATATGTGAATAACACATACGGCGAGGGTAGTGTTTTGTTGTTGGAACCAACTGGCAATAATATTAATGGTCAAACTCTGCACTCTGCCCTGAAGTTGATGGGTGTGCCAGTGGAGTTACGTGGCAAAACACTACGTGATTTTCAAACATTCATGGAACGTGTGAAACTTATTGTAGTGGACGAATTCTCCATGGTAGGGCTCACCACACTTGGTAAAATAGACATGCAACTTCGACAGGCTAACCCAGAAAAACAACATCTTCCTTTTGGTGAATATATCATACACTTCTTTGGTGATTTCAATCAACTGTTACCAGTTAATGAGACTCCAATGCACAGCGATCCCAAACCACACAATGAATATGCTGTGAGAGGAAAATTTATCTAAAAAAAATAACGCGATGTGCCACACAGTTCTGATTCCATGCAGCTAGGATGCACGCCTCTTGTCAGATTCCTCATAATATTTAACACAGACGACGTAGCAAGATAAGACTCGATTTGTAGTCTCATATAAAACTACATAATCCCTTTTCAAACTTTTCAAACGTTCGTAGGACTCGATATATATTGCTCTTAATAACCTACATAAACTTAAATAACCTCTTAATAACCTACATAAACAGAAGAAAAAATATTTTGTGGTAAGGGCACCTTTCGATTTTTCGCTCATATTTAAATTTCAACTGCTGTTGTGACGTTTCTAATTTAGGTGTATGACACCAATTAAGCTCGTACGATAGGTGGGAATGTCTTCATCAAGGGTAATTGAAAGTGTTCACCACTGTAAAGTAGCGAGCCACGTAAATTTTACTAGGGGGTAGTGCCGTACAATACTGTCAGTCTGGCAGCTTAAAAGAAGCCTAGAAAAGTTCTCGTGTTGTAGGTGTTGGAGTTGGTGATGGTGGGGAGGGGTAAGGGGCCCAAGAAAAAAAGCAGCTGGCTTCGGGATAGCAATCCAAACAAATAATAAAAAAAAAACACTTTTTATTAAAGAAAAAATGAGGAATCAAATCCAGATCTGCCACACATTGAGGTGATCCAACACCTAACCAATTGAGCCACGTACTATGACAAGGAACTTCGGAACTTCAAAACCTTAGAATAGGCACTGTACAGTGATGCAGGAGAACCGAATATTGGCTAACAATAATTTGTACCATCCAAAAAACATTTTTTTCATTTATTAATGAGTGGAAGTGCTTCCAGGCTGATTTCAATTAGGAGAAAGGTTACTGAAATGACGACATTTTAAAATAACCAGTTGTAACTACTAACCAATCGTGTTTGTTAACTTCCCCATTATTAGTGACACTCACACACTGATGGAAAATCCGTTACAATTTTGTAATACGTGAGTTGTGTTTTTATGTAGCGTTAAATTGTAATAACGCGTAATTGTTGTGATGTGTTAATGTATCATTGTACCAATTGATACTCCAGAAATTCTTTTTTTTCATCTCCAAGAGCACTTTAATTCTGTGCAATCCTTGCATTGAATCTCAATAGAGCACCTAAAATTGAATGCTACCGTAAATAAACTACAAATTGAAACGTTGAATGTATTCAAACAATGTTATTTGACCCACAATGGAGTCGTATGATTCGTAAACGAAAAGAATTTTTTGAAATAAAGCGAATGGGGTGTAAGGGCGCGTTTACGCAACGACTCACTTTAGCATTCTCGCAGCTAGAAGCTAGAAATCGTCTGAAATTCCAACATGGCAGCGGTTTTAGATCTGCCGGCTCACAACGAAAACAGTCGATATTGAGAGTTCAGTGACTGGGAAAATTGTTTCGTCAGGAGGAATGTTTTATCTTTTTGTCACGAATTATAAGACTGTAAGTATTTACTCAAACGATGTTGGAATCAGCTAATCCATGTAGCGTTGTGACAATGGCAACGACACCTTTGCCACCGCGATTAAATTCTAGCTGCGAGAATGCACAAGCGAGTTGTTGCGTAAACGAGCCCTAAGAGTTTGGTAAGAGCTTGTTGTACTGCATTGGAGAGTAACACAAAATGGAATGCTAGCAAAGTGACACAAAGTCAGAATTGTCAAGGATAATGTGAGACAACCAGCCTCCTTTAATGGATGTGGGGCCCACTCTCTTCATTGTCTATCCTCCACTCAGTATCTGGTGATGATCGTAGGTATCCCGGTTCAAATCCCTGTGTTGTTTTCCCTAAATTGTAGGGACGGACTTGGACATTTTTTGACTGAACCATGCGTGGAGGGGTGTAAAGCATATTATTGCAGGAACTTGCTTAAATGGATGTACGCTTTAAAATTCCGTAAAATGCAAAAGGTGAAACCATCGAGCATTAAAAGTACCTAGTTTTTAATAAGTTTTTTGTCATTTTGTCCTATTATGCAAGAACTGTTAGTGGTACACAAAACAGGCTGAGATAAAACTTCTTTGGAATAATGTAATCTAAAATGTAGAGCACACACTTTGTTTTTTATATCTGTTTCGTTTTTCGAGATAAACGGTCATTGTGGGCTATTTTTGGCCATTTTGGCTTATTTAATACCTGTAGATGTCTTAATTTGTCATCTTATAATTTTCAACTTCTATTTCCTCATTTCTAGTGGATGACTCCAATTTGATTCATTCGAACGTGTTATTTGTATCGAGGCGAATTGAAGGGGTCGACCAATGTTAGGGACTGAGCTATGCCCATATTACTAGTGGCGTGTATCACAGTTCTGTTACTAGAGTTTTTCTTCCTCTTTTTCGTACTACCGTAGTTGTGAAACTACAAAATAAATGTTCTGTTAAACTTTGCAATTAGGTACTTGGCTAGAACTACTCTCCAAAGCACTCATCCATCTGCCAAACATCACATTTTTGAGAGAGCATGTACAGGCATCAGCTGAAAACAGAAATGACTGGTTTCATTTTTGTCTGAAAAATGTTGGAAAACGTGCACGTAGAAAATAGACAATTAGTATGGAATCAAGCAGGCGTTATAATTATTAGCATGTGAATTTGTTTGAATTACTTGGAACTGGATTACAGAGGGACTATTCAACATAGCTCTTTGAAAATTGGCAGCTGGTTTTAAATGATACTATGCCCAATGTTTTTTTTTCTTATGTGACTGGGACAAATACGATCGTAAAAAAAATTTTAATTCTTTAAAATCGGATGAACAAATTTTCTCATAACAGCACCATTTTATTTTACGCTCATCTTCAACTTTAAACAGCTGTTGTAGACTCCAATTATGTTTATCTAAAAGACGGGCATATCTTCTTTGCGTCAAGTGCAAGGGCTAGTACTTAGAGTCTGGCAGCTTCGAAGAGGGTTAGAATAGGGCCTAATGTAATAGGTGTAGGGGTTGGTGGTGATGGGTAGGAAAGATGGGGCCAAGAAAAAAATGTAGCCATTCAAACAAATAAAGTACAAAAAACACACTTTTATTAATGAATATGTTGTTAATGTTAGCTAACATTAACACAGGGACGACGCTACGGGGGGGGCGAGGGGGGGGGGGGCGCGCGCCCCCCCAAATTTTTGGCCCCCCCCCCGGGCCCCCCCCCCCCCCCACTCATCAGATCAAAATAAAACGTATAAACGAAGAAAATTCTGGTTATTTATTAAGAAAACTACGTTAGTTTCTTTCAAAACGACAAGAAGACTTGAGGTTACATCAGTAGAGCCCAGTTGTTACTGTGAGAGTTGTAAAAATCATCTTTTTTACAGTTGGATTTTAAAAATGTTCCCAAAAATAGGGTTTGAAGCAGTTAAGAACGTTCGGTGTGAGAATGAATTACAAGAGTGTTATTTTGAATTTTTTTGGGGGGTGGGTGGGGGGGGGGAACCGCTAAATTTGAATTTTTCAGTTTGCCCCCCTGGCTAAAATTGCTGCCCCACTGCCGCCTCCCCAATAAAGTGATTCTAGCGTCGTCCCTGCATTAACATTAATAATAAAACAAACAAAAATGCAAGAATGAGGTTAGCTGGACCTCCCAGATATTGATCCAACACCTTACCAACTGAGCCGTGCATTAAGACAAAAGGCCCTTGTCGTTGTTAATACCTACATTTTAAGTTATACAAATTTAAAATTGGTTCATTGATTCCATTTCCAGGTGAGAGCAAAGAGTCCCAACAACAAAAACAACAACGACAACAAATATGGTCCTTCTGTGGAAGCCAAATGGCTCAAATGTTGTGGTTAAAATTTGTAATGCAGTAAAAGGGTCCGAAATACCGAATTTCATTGGTCTACGTCATTTCCGAAGTTAGCTATTAGATTTCAAAGTTTGACTTAACATGAAAGTTCATGCTAATCGCGACTTACAGAAGAACTGCTTCTGCCGTGCTTGACAGAAATAGCTACATTCTATATTGAGTTACAATGATATAAGCCTTGCCAGTATTCTTTATTGTCAAAATACTCAATCGTTCATAACACAGTTTGGCAATAGTTGATATGGTAGCACAAACAGATTCAAGGAAAAGTACAAACTCTGATGGTGGATCGAAACTACATTAATTGTTACTGTGTGTTCAGTTATGTCGTTAGCTAGCAGCTGTTGCTAAAATACCTCTTTTTTTCCTTGGCTTTGTTTGGTTTTCAGTGTTTTAAAACGACTGTGCTCTTAGTTCCTTCTTGCTTAAACCTGAATGAAAAATACTCCGTCAGAAGGGAATATGAGCGTACAGTTAATAGACTATTGTATTCGAAGACTGCTGTAATTTGAATATTCAAAACCAAGAAAGCGAGTTAGTATAGACGGACTCAGTAAAGTGCTAGCAACTGCGTTTCTTCAGCATCATTGCTTTTATGAGAGTATTTTCTTGTTATTTTTGTCGTTTGATGGTTTGCGGATGTTTCCAATCTGCGAACACATACAGATTTATCCGCAAAATGTCTGCTTTAATATGGGTTCTTGGCTTGTTAACCGAAACACGTTTTGGAAATTCAGAGGAGGCAACTGAAGAAAATCCACAGTTTGTAGCTGTTCTGCCAAACTTACCTGGTCACGAACCCTACTTGACGACAGCTGATGGCCATGTACCCGAAAATATGGTGGATGCTACGGTTTGGCTGAAACCGTTTATTACTAATACTGAGATGACCATATTTTCTTATTGTGACGATGTGCAATGAACTAACACTCTTTATCATGCCAGGACTCGGCACAAGTGAATGGCACGTCCACGATTTCTTCTGCAAAATACCCAATCCCCCAATTGAACTGAATGAGTGGCAGCACATTTGTGTGTTGTACGATGGTAACGAACAAGTTGCAACCATTATTTACAATGGTGAAGAAAGGTTCGAAATGATTGATAAAGGAAGCCTTGCTGAGTTACTACCAGGATACAAAATTGTAGGAAGAGGGAAAATAATCCTAGGACAAGATCAAGATTTGTATGGTACGCAGTTTGAGGGTCATCAAGGAATCAGAGGAAAACTAGCAAGATTACAATGGTGGGATCGTGTTCTCGAGGAAGATGAACGTAAGATTGTTAGTTAAGAATTGGTATTGGTACTGGTTCTTCTGCTTGTATTTGTGTTTGATGCTGTTTCAGTTCTATTTCATGTGAATAATCACGTGTTCATTTTCTTTATGTATTTTTAATCTTTTAATTTGTAGGCATGTGCTGTATATGGCATCTGTTTTGTATGTGTTTGTCGGGTTTGTTTTTTTGTTCTGTTTCATGTGCATTATATGTTGTATTTTGGGTGTGTATTTTTTGGTGTGAAGTATCCATCCATTTAGTTTGTTTGATTCGAGATGTACATGTATGCGTATGCGTGGAGGCTGGCATGTCACAATCCTTGTTCCCTGGAATCGTAGTTCAATTATTGTTCGTTGTGTTCGAGGGAACTCTAATCCGTTTTTATTCATGTACCTTCACAGCTGTGAGTATGGGGTGCGAGTTCTGATAATTTTCTTTTCTAAACGGCAAAGCCATTTTTTGTTCAGTTAGTTTGTTGGCTCTTTTCGCTTCCAGTTTATTAAATTTGCTACGGTCTGATCTATGGTGTCTATGGTACATCCACTGTCCACGCAGTTTAGTTTGCTAAAAAACGGAAAATTAGAAATGCATATTTATGTTCCGCCCAAGCATTGTCTCATGTTTATTGTTTGATGGCAACACACGAGTGTGTGTGTAGATTTAGCATGTATCATCTCGATGGGTAGTTGACTTTGCATTGTTGTAGGCAGATGGAGTATCGTGGCCAACAATCGCCGAAACAATTCAACTGGCTTCCTTAAGCCCGCAGTGATGAACTAAATAAGTCATTCAGTTACGGTGGCCGCCCAATTTTGAGACCGACAAAAGTTGTCCCAACAAATAGGGTCAACAACGTTATCTTTTTGAGCGACTGTAAAGTCAGTCTGGCGATGCTTTTCACTGCTGAGACGTTTTAGCTCGTTTCTGTATTGTTGTCCCCCTTTACTCAAGGCTAGTGCAATATGTTAGTTTTAAGCCTACTTCGTAAGTTTAGGAGAGAGTGTATGGCTTCTAGGCCTTTAAACTCTAATAAATTCAAATTCAATTCAATTCAAGGCAGATGACATCGCCTTGTGGTTTGCTAGTAGCGCGATTGATGAGTGTTGCCAATGTGGTCAGGTTGCGGTTGATTGCATCTCTTCTCGCCTGTCAGAGAGGGGCCTTCTGCTGGCTCCTGCCAAAACAGAGCTCATGGTTTTTTCGCGGCAAGCTAAGCGGAGTATAGTTCCTGCTTTGATTAGTGTCGGTAACACTGTCGTTTTCCAGTCGCCCTCTGTTAAGTACCTGGGGTAGTGCTGGATGAAAAGTTGGACTGGTTGGCTTACACCAGCCGGCTAAGAAACAAGGTAAATGCGCGGTCCTCGATACTGAAGCAGTTGTTACGGATCAAGGGTGTCGCCAGAGTGGCTGTGATGCAGTCTTCAGGACAGTTGTTAGGTTGGTTTTTGGATTTTCATGTGCCCTTCCTGTCTCTCCATGATGGCACAAGCGTTTCCTACAGGTGTCTGTTAATAGTTGCCTTAGACTTGTCACTGGTTGCTTGATTTCCACACTGGCCTCTGCTCTCTGGGTTGAGAGCTGCGAGCCCCTTCTCCATATTAGGGCTTGCGAATTGCTTCTCGTCTTGTGTGTACATAATATCAGTAGTGGTCCTATCGACTCTGTAGGGAGGATTGTTGCAGACTATTGTAGTCTGGGTTCTGTTGCCAGAAGTACTCTTGGGCCCCTGGGCAAGGCGCATCCCTCCTCCTTCACCTGTCTGCTGGTAAGCCACTGGATGTGACAGTTGCCTGTCCCTTCCGCCCTTGGCTGTGGTGTCCGGCCCTGGCGCCAGTTTTTGATCTCCCGGCCGGGAGTGGTGGCATGTTCTGTGAAGTTTTCTGCGATGCCTCTTTTTATCGCTAATCTTGGGTCAGAAGCATGGGTGTTGCTGCCCCGTCCCTGAAGGTTTTCAGGAGTTACAGGCTGTCTTCTACTGCACCGTTTGCGAGTTGTGTGCTATATCAGTTGCGTTAAATGAAACTTTGGATCTTACTATTCCTGCTTTTGTAGTATGTTCAAACTCGCAGTCGGCTATCTCTGCCTTTCAGCAGGCTGCGGCTACCCTAGATCTTCAGGATCCGCTTATATTTACAGTGTGTATGAAACTGTGGATGGCGCTGTGCCTGGGCCTGGTGACTGTGCGTTGGGTTCATGGACATGCGGCTCTTGTGGGAATGAGCTAGCTGATGGTCTGGCAAGGAGTGCTGTTAGTCTTGATGTCGGGACCCTGAGTGTGCATATGTCAGCCCGGTCGAAGCGTCCTATGATTGATGGGTGGTGTGTGGATCAGTGGACCACGGATTGGCGCGAAGCCGTCCTTGGTCGTGACTTGTATCGGATCCATTCAACATGCAGTCGATCTTCTGTTCTGGACAGGTTGTCGGTGCTGGATGCTAGGGTGCTGTTGCGTTTTCGTACTGGGCGATCCCTTCTCCGCGCACACCAGTATCGTCTAGGACGGGTGGACTCTCCTCTTTGTCCTGTGTGCCTGGTGGACTTCAAGCCGGAGCACTTCCTTCTTCTATGTCCTGTCTATCAGCGGCAACGGTTGGGTCCGGCTTCTCATTTCCGTGTTTGTCCGTCTATGGATTGCCTTCTTTGGGTAGATAGTGTTCGCGGGTTGTGCGCAGGTTGTCTGCTGAAGCACGATTTGTGCTGGCTCAAGCGTTAGAGTGTATAGCTGGCTCCTAGTACTCCTACTCCTCCTTTCTCTGCACAGTTCAGACCCCCTTTGTTTCTTTTCTGTTACTTTGTTTCTCTGTATTTTTTTTACTATGCTTCACTCTGTTACATTCTGTTACGCTCTTGTTCGGATGTCATGCTATTCTTGTACTTCATAGTTCGTATGTTCGGTATTTCTGGTGTTCACTGGTGTGGTTGTGAAGCTGTATTGGATTTTCTGCGGGATGCATGGTCTAGGACCAATTTCCTGCATAAATAAAATTAAAATTAAAATTCATAAATAACAAACAAACAAATAAACCATCAACAAATCAACAATCTCCTAATTGTTAGACTCGTTTTGCTTCCGCTTTTCTCTTCTTGTTTGGGGCAGAGGAATTTTAGTTGTCTGCTGTGTAACGTACTACAAGGAAGTTGTAGAAATTTGGGCTTGGCATGCTGCATGACACCATGCTTCTATATCCTAACAGCGGTGTTCCCCCACGGTTGCAGCGGCAGAGGAGCTCAGTGTGCACAGATTCGCCTTTTTACCTAGCTGAAGGAAATGTAAGGCTAGAAGCGTGACTGGGATCGATTGCCTCTCCTACAGCTTTTTGTGCTCTCTAGGGCATGATGCCACTGACGAGTTCCTAGCCTTTGTGCAAGGACTTCTTGATGGTGGCGCTCCTGGCTGTCCACTGTGCAGGTGCCTGTTTGCAGGCGCAGTGGCATGCCTCAGAACTGACGCACTACAGGCCCATTGCCCTGCTGTACTGAGCACGTAAGGCATATGAACGTATGCTTGTTCGCTGCCAGAACCGGCATCTAGAGGACACAGTATGTCTTTCAGTGTGCAGTTTAGCTATGAGATCAATCAAAGTGCGCAGGATGCAATTTTGCTTCTCCTATCTGGCATACCCTGGGCCAATGGGAATGTAGCCGTATTTCTTGATATCATGGCTGCCTGTGACACTGTTTGCATTGAGTAGTTTCAGGCGGCGCTTGCTGCCATGGGAGTTGGTTCCAGATTGTCCAACGCCATTCTTGCCTTTTGTCACCAGGGTCAGTGGATTCTGGTCATCGCAGATGGATCTCAGACGATGGTCTCCCTCAAGGCAGTTGCCTCTGTCCGGTTCCGTTTGCGATGGTGATTAACACTGTTTTAGAGGAGATGTACCAGAGTGCTAATGTGGTGTGCTATGCAGACGATGTTGCATTGCGGTTTGTTGGGAGCAGCCTAGGAGCCCTTGTCTGTCAAATTCAAGCGGCCATAGACCTAATAGTGGATCGTTTTGCTGCTCGTGGTCTGTTGCTGTCTGCAGCCAAGATGGGAGCTAATTGTATTTTCGCGCTCCATAGCGGATCGTGGAGCTCCAATTAGCGTGAGTTGAGGGTACCACTGTCACCGCTTCCATCAAAGTTAGAGACCTGGGTGTTATTTGGGATGGTGGGTTAAAGTGGACTGGTAATGTTCGTCTTCTGAGGGAAAGGGTAATCAGCCATCTTCCAGTTTTTCATGTTTTAGTGTGCTGTCGGACTGTTCAGAAGGGTGCATGTCGGTTTAACGAGCCTTTGTCTGCTCCACTGTAGATTACTACTTCCCATTGCTGGTAACAGTGCAAGAGTATATCCGTAGTTTGCACGATTGCTTGTGGGTTGTGACTGGGTGTCTTGTTTTGACGTTGGTTGAGGCACTTTGGGAGGAGGCTGGAGAGGTGCTTTGGGAGGAGGCTGGAGAGCCGCCTTTTCGGCTCCAGGCCATGGAGCTTTTAGTGACTCTGTGCCTTCGCGGCCTGAGCAGGGTAGGCAGGACCCAGTTGCTGCCATCCTTGCAGACTACTATGATGTCAGTGACACAGTGTATGACAGCCTTGGCGTGGCGGTCTTGGTGTATCCTTGCTTGCAAGCCCTGTCCTCCGACCTCTGGTTGCTGTTGCGACCGTTTGTCCACCATGCCCATGGAAGTGGTGTGTCTTCCTAGATTTTATATTCGAGCCATACTTTACCAGGTGTGATGTGTTTTGTGATGCATCCTTAGTACGAAGTGTCATGGGTGGCGGTGTGGGGGTCTGAATTCCCTATCTTAAGTTGAGTGTGGGACGGACTTTATCTCAGGCGTCCTCAAATTTTATTTGTGAACTTGCGGCACTGTCTGTAGCGTTAGATGTAGCTTTTGACCTAGTACTGTCATCGTGTACGATCTGCACTGACTCCAAATCATGCTTGACCGTGTTACGCCGCTCTCTTGCTGCCATGGATGTCAGTGACGCGATTGTCTTTGAAGTGTGCTGGAAGTTGTGGCTTGCAACGCAGGTATCCAAAGTCAGTATTGCTTGGGTTCGTGGGCACAGTGGCTGCCAAGGCATTGAGGCGCCTGATGCTATTGCTAAGAGTGCTGCGTTCTCTTGCCAAAATGGTGCGTCCTTAGCGCAGTTAGTCTGGTTACACCGTGCCACCCTTTGGATTTGGGTACATGGGTTGTGGAACACGGAGTGGAGAACCACTCAGACTGGTCGTGACTTTCATCACCTGCAACTGGACTGTGCTGTTCGATCCGGACTTGATTGGGTGGCCTGTCTGCTTTCTCGGCTCCGGACTGGTCACTCTCTGTTGTCCTGTCACAGGCATCAGCTCGGGTGGGTTAATTCTCTGATCTGCGCTGTATGTGGCATTGAGGATACGGTGGCCCACTCCTTGCTACATTGTGTCCGACATGCAGACCTAAGGAGGAGACTTGGCACATGGACTGCACATGGTGAACTGCTAGCTCTTCTCCGTGTCACTCGGCGTAGCACTGTGACGCGGTTTTGGGAGGCGACAAAGGTACGTTCGTAAGACAAAGTCCTTTTTTGCAACTGCTCTGGATTCCCCCCAGGGTGGATTCTGGTGTGCAAGTGTTGGTGTGGTGTGGAGTGGTAGTGGGCCTGTTTGCCCAACACTTGGTTCATTGCGGGGTCAAGGGGCACTAAGAAAGTTGTAGGTGCACTGAAGTTCTGCGGCAGAGGAGCTGGTGCAAGGACTTGTGTGGACTGTGGCTTGAGTGGTTTTGTTGAGTAGTTTGGCTTTCTGATCTTGGCTTTGTGATCGTTATGACATTAGGGCGTGTAATCTTTGTTGCAGGGTGTGTGGCTTCAGGCCAGTGCCCTTGAATAAATTCAATTCAATTCCCTTCCTACTTGTAAGATCCTGAGTTTTCTGCTTGGATTTCTCCGGCTAAATTTTCGTTCTCCTCGTCGTGAGGCAAATAACCCTGTTGGGTTCACGCTCCCTAAAAAATAGCAAAGCTACGTCCCACTTCTAATTGTCATTCTCATCGTGGTGGGGCAGATTACCCAGTTTGGGTCCATGCTCTTAAAACCTACAACAGCGTACAACTCTTACTTCTAATTATTGCCCCTCTCCTAGTTGTGAGGCAAATAATCCTGTTGGGGTTCGTGCTCCTAATAAAAAAGCAAAGCTAAGTCCACTTCTAATTTTTCCTCTCATTGTCGTGGGGCAGATAACCCAGTTTGGGTCCGTGCTACCTGAAAGCGAAAACAAAATCAAACTACTCCTTCTCAATGAACTCGAACACAGCTCAACTCCTGAGACCTTTTTCTGAAAATTATCGTGTGCAAACGAACTCTAACAATAACATTGCGTTAATGCGTTGTATATAGCAACACCAAAATGTTTTTTCAGTGATCAATACACTGAACATAAATGAATTCGATGAAAAAAATTCAATGATTTTATTAGATGAATAAAATAATTGTGCCATCAGAATTATTATTTCAAGGACAAATTAAAACGACAATCACGAGTAAAAATAAATAAATAAATAAACGTCTGTGCTTCATACTAAAAGCTAAAACATTTTCAATGTTACGATAGTTTGCTAAGCTTTTTAATCCAAGCATACAAAGTAAAATATCTAACATTTTTGCTGCAAGCTTTTAAAATCCTCCATGCACAAAGTTTGTTCGTGTTTGTTTTTTAGCATATTTTTCACAGTTTTACAAGATTCACAATGTGGGTATGAAGAAGGAAATATTGTGGCATGGACAAAAACTCCATGGGAATTCATGGAAGGAGCAACGAAAGAAGCTGATGATCCTTTTCCTGAACCACCGACAACAACTGAAGAGCCAACAACTGAAGTGCCAACGACTGAACAGCCAACAACTGAAGTGCCAACTACTGAAGAGCCAGAAGCTGATGAGCCAGAAGCTGAAGTGCCAACAACTGAAGTACCAACAACCGAAGTGCCAGCAACAACTGAAGTAATACCAACAACGATTGTTAAGCCTCCTAAGAAGCGAATAACCAATGTAAATTATACAAAGAGCCCTATGGGGATATTCTTGTATGGTTTTTTTCTTTAGTGTTTAGAAATATTAGTGCCTTGAAGACTAGTAACTAACGAAGGACCTCACCTAACCGCCTTTTAGCCAAATAAAAAAAAATGTAAGCTGATTTAACTGTCTTTTTTTTGACTCCTTTCCAAAATCTTTAAATACGTTATTGAAATAAATTTGAGTGACTTCTCTTCTAACTGCCGCAGCTGATTAGAAAAATGCTGGCCCTGCCAGAGGCGGACTGACAAGGTCGGGGGGGGGGGGGGGGTCGGGAAGTCCCGGCTGGCCTCTCGCCCTAGTGGCCTCTCAGCAGAAATGAATAAGTTAAAAAGGAAATTCAGTGTATTAATTTAATGTATTTTATTTTTTGTAATGCTCGGTTACTCTTTTATTTATTCGTGCTAAGTTTCACTCCTTTTGACTGTACCTGCTAAATTAACCCTTCTCAGTTTGCAAGCAACGTAGGTTTTGGTAAGTCTTTTTTGTCCTCCAAATACGATGCCGAAATTTCGAGTTTCAACCACAGAAGACCGCTGTTTACTAGTTGGGGTTTCTGGCGTCATTACGATTAATGAATGAATGAACGAGGAGCTGCGCCTGCGTATTGCACGGAAGCCACTCTTCATGAAGTTAACAAAATACACGTACGCATTTTGTATGGAGTGATTCCATTAACTGACAGGACATTAACGCAAGGATCATTCGGTTACTATTAGCCATGAAGGTCATAACAGAAAGTGAAAGTGACGAGGACGTTTTTCTGTCACGGAAATGAGCGAACCGATTACAAATCTTCAATATGCTTTAAAACGACAAAAGTCGGGAGAGGAACGGAAGGCCATCTCAGTTAGGAATAATTTGGTTAAAGTCCTTTCTGCGCCCGGTCAAAAGAACTCGGAATTCGGTGGTGAAACTAAGACTTCTGCAGCCAGCTATATGACTGACACTTAGACAATCTCAGCTTAGGAAGGTAAGCCCTGAATTTTTCCTACTCCTTACTATTTCAAGCTGCAGAGAAACCCCATTGAGAATGGTCTGTATCAGATTATCGTCATGTGTGTTTCCCACAATTAGGTAAAATGAGAAGTAAAGCATATCAGCAAACATATACCACAACATTCACGTGACCGAAATCTAACAAATACTAAATCCTGGCCTAGCACCTTGACACCATAACCATTTCCGCTAAAAGTGGGCTTAAATTTTCAATATTGTCTACCCTGTACTTCTAGCAAGTTCGTGTCCTTAACTAGGCTTAAGTCCTATTTCCATGTTTTAAAATGCAGAAATTGAGATTCAATTATTGTCGAGGGCAGATCCAAGAAAGGCGCCGAGGAGAATTAAGCCAAAGGGCCTGTGGCCCCCTTCGTGTTAACTCGCAAAAATTGCTGAAATTGTTCGGAAAAATGTTGCTAAACTAAGACAAAAATTAATAAAAAAAAAAAAACAATCGGCGAATCCTCCCCCCCCCCCCCAAACTTTGTTCTGGTTCTGACCTATATTATTTGCATCAAACACTGCTGTTGAAAAATTCCACCCCACTAAACGCCGAAATAGGCTACCTGCAGTGCGATCACACATAACACTGGATCTATAAGTTAGATCACTTGCTTTTCATAATAAAGAAAATTAGTTCCGAGTCTTCGTGTCTATATATACCTGGTGTCCAGCATTTTTCTAAACCCACCAAAAATAAATTTAAGCATTTTTTAGGGTTTTTTTTTTTAATGTCTTTCCCTACTGTTCATTACCCTACCGTCTTTTATTTTTGTGGCGCCCTAAGCAAAGTCTAACACGTATCGTTTGAAGCCAGGAAAGGCCTCAGAATTCCTATTATTCCGTCAGCTTCCGGACCCTGCTGGGGGAGCTCAAAGCGCTCCCCCAGAACTCTTAGCTGCAATGCATGATTTCACACATGTTAACTAATTGCCCACCCCTCCTCCACCCAACCAAAGCCAAATGGACTTCGCTACGTCCCTGGCTCTCCCATAATAAATTGTAAAAAAGTGGCCTCTGGCAGTCACCTTCCCGACTGGCCTCTTGACCCGCCAGTCCGCCTCTGGGACCTGCATACTTATTCAATGTTTCAGTTTTTAATGGGGCTTTCATACCAGAATGTGAACTTCCCAGAGCCTTTTTAACACAACAGATCACATCCGTCAATTTTTTCCACGAAATTTTTGTTTGTTTTCAGATTACAGCTTCCACTATAAATCACAACAAACCTATTGTTCAGTTTACCGTTGTTTTTCAAGGTGTTGTTTTTATATCAAGATTAAGGGTGAATATTTTCTTATATGAAATTCCTAAGATCTTGCACAAGCTACGGTTGACGAAAAGAGCAAGTGCAGGGACATTTCTTATCAGATAAGCACTATTACGTATGCTCAATCTAGCATAAAAAAAAACACACACAATCGAGATAAGGACCAGCAGAGACAATTGGATGTCTCATTTACAGTGAGCCTCATCTGTGATCAGTTTTTGTCTTATATGCAGTTACATGGTTTAAAATCAAGTTTGAATAATATTTTGAAGACCGAGTTCTTCTCAGAGGTTGGATCTCTGACAGTGCGCAGTCAGAACTATTGTCGGGGGGGTGGTAGGGCACACTTCCTAATTCCCTGCTGGAATGTTCGAAGAATGAAACTTTGGGTGTAATGACATTCAGAACATGATGTGCTTTATCCCTAAGTAACACTACACCTGCGTTAAGTAACATTACACCTTAAGAAACTCTACACCAACACCTGAGGGAACGTTAGTACATCTACGTTAGGACTGCTCTGAGAATGTTACCGTAAATAAGATAGACTTACGTAATTTAAAAGTAAGTAGCTATTTACGGACTGTAAATGATACTGACTGCAAATAATACTGACCGTTTAAGTGTTCCTAATAGTTGCATCTGTTGAAGCATTTTTTATGTCTCCAAAGGCGATACCAACTTACAACTTTGGAATGTGATACAGGCGCCAAAGGTTCCCATTTCGAGTCTTACCTAAGCCCCCCCTGGCATTTTCGGGAAGTGAAGGGCCCTGTCAGACCTCATAATTTAGGCCTCGTGTCAGCGCTCTTTAATGACCATATTGCATAACATACTTCCGTTTGCTATTTTGTCCATCCGGCCAGTGATTTAGTATCATCATACATCCCCAATCACAAAAGTGGCCAGCTGTGTCGTCATTTATAAGTATAATAATAATAATAATAATACACTTTATTGCTACAAGTAAGAGGCAATGCAAGAGGGAAGGATATCAAGTTAATACCACTAACTCCCTACCGCAAGAAATTAAAAAAAAATTACAGTTTCTTACAGCCAAAGTAATAGAAGAGTTTGCTTTTACACTAATACAGTTCTAAACTCTAAATTTCGAGTCGAGTACAAGTTTGACTTTCGATGTTTGAACTCGACTAGATCTGAAACTTCAAACACAACTTTGTCGAGTTTCGAGTTTCGTCGAATTAAAATAAAATCATTATCTACATCGCTAGATTGTAGTGAAACTTAAAATCTCTACCTTAATTCTCTAAAATTAGTGGTTTGAAAAATGTGGAATACGTCGTAAAATTAGTTAATCTTATTGCGCTTAACCATTAATGTACTTGATAGTTATTCAGTAATTAGTTCGTCATACCTGGCACGTGGCAATATGATAACATAGAAATCAATGGCAGTCCTGAGCTACTTCCGTCCAAGATGATGTCAGCAAGTCTGTCATGTTTTCGATTTAATTGGTTTAGTGTATGTTAATTACAAGAACCTATAGCATCATCTTCGAAACTTGAACTTAACTCGAAACTCGATACACCTCCCAAATTCAATGCAATATCGACTCAGTGTGAAAAGGTTGAGCTAGTACACCCGTAATGTAGGCATTTATGAATCAATTATAAACATGGTTAACGTCTTCTTATTACAAAATAAAGTAGTAATTAAACCTATTTCAGTTTCATGAGTGGCGTCTTGTGCGACTGGCCGCAGTAACCCCATTCGTCGATCTGACACATTAGATTTCACACGCCTAAAACGAGCGGACACACCCAAATGCATCTCTCATTTTTGGAGTATTGAGTAAACTTAATCGAGCATAAAACAATAAACACTGTTTGGATTTTGGGAAGAATAGCTCCTCCTTTCCAACAAGTTTTTTTTGTGTGTGCTGTAATTACTTCATTTGATTCGCTGGGCAACTCATTCCCTTACCATTTTTAGCGCAATAATTGCACGGGAATATTTGGACAAACATTTTGGGCACAGAAATATTGGGGCTATATTAGTGTAACATTGGTACAACTCTTATTTTTGGAATCTTCAGTAAACTTAATCGAGCATAAAACACTTAACACTGTTTGGATTATTGGAAGAATAGCATCTTCTCGCTGATCATCTACTCAGTGTGATATAATTACCTCAAGATTCACTGGGCCATTTATTCCCGGACCAGTTTGAGACAATACTGTAATGGGAATACTCGGACGATAACTTTGGGCAGGGTACAGGAATACTGAAGCAATAATGTAGTAATGTTGGTGCAATTCTCAT
>JAHWFP010260673.1:50147-69466 GCA_023313725.1 Lithobius niger
TAATGCAGGAGCTCCAACTGGCAGCTATCATCAGCCAGTCTAAAAATAGGAATCGTAAAAATGAAGTACAAACTAAAATTATTAAATTTAAATGAACCGTGAAGTAATACATATGCTGGGATTCCCTCCAAATTTCTACCATGGAATTTGCAACACCAAACCATAAATAATAACTTGACTAATTATGCAAAAGTAAACTTCTTCAAAACCTTAAACTGACAAATACTTCAACACTACATTGTTTGGCAAGCAAGTTTCAATGCAATCTTTGACTCATTACTAGGGTTTCACTTGGTGTATAAAAAACTCGACTTCCGCCATTGTAAAAGTGGTAGGAATCTTTTTGGCAGGTTGTTCCGTGTTGGACATACTACAGTTGCTTAATATTAAAAAATAAATGTTTAAAAAAGTTAATAGTACTAATAACTCTATATTCTTTTTATTGTTTTCTAGAAACGGAAACCTAAGCCATCTCCAAAGTCAACTTCAAACAAGTTTAACATGAAAATTAAATTTTCAACATACAACAAAAACGGAAATCAACGTGTCGTGGTAAATGGTAGAGAGAAGACAAAGCACCATATGGACAAAGTTTAGGTGCCAAAAAAATGTTAAAGCATCTGTTCGAGTATTGTTTCTTCGTTTACGCCAATATAGTATAACGGAAGACATCACAAAACATGTGCTATTTTTAATGTTTTCTTCTTTAAAACTGCAGTGATTACATGGAACCATTTAATATCTTGTTGAATCATGCAACCAGTTTATCAGTCATGGAAATTGTGATTGACATTTAAAACCTGCAGTTGGAAAGATTTCATGTTAGCAGTGAACAACGTTTCGAACAATTTGCTGTCGTTTTCAAGCATAGGAAGTAGAAACTGCTGAATTGCTTCGAATGGTCGCTCACTGCTCATCTAAAACTTGTTCACCTCTTGGGCTTGATTAAAATATGCAGCACTATTTCATCATGTTCTTGAAAACGAAACTAAATTACCTTACAAAGTCGTCTTACTGCAGAAATGAGACTTCTGTTCTTCTCCGGGCTTTATTTTTTTTTTGCAGTTGCTGAATTTCATGAAGTTGAAAACAAAATTGCTTTACAGAGTTAACTTATTTCAGGAAGGAGAATTTTGTTCCTCCCAGGGATTAATTATAATGCATTCGCCGTATTTCATGTGCTTGAAAACGAAAATAAATTTGCAGCGTCACCTTACTGCAGGAATGAAACTTGTGTACTCCCTGGGCTTAATTTTAATGATATGGTTATACGTATTTCATACCCTTGAATATGAAAATAAATTGCTATGCTGAAACGCATGCTGCAGGAATGAGATTTGTTTTCTGTAGTGTATGTGGTATGTATGTGGCACCTTGCACTGATGGCACTGTCATGTTGAATTACGCAACTGGCTGCTGAATACTGCATTATAACACTGAATCAAAGCACTGACAGCAAAGCACTGTTGTCCATTGTCATACTTAACGCTGTGTGTTGTTCGCTCTTTGGCACTCGGTGCTCTTCAAATCGTAATGAGTGTAAAAGTAGAGGTGTTACATTTTTATTCATATACTAGCGCCGTACCCGGCTTCGCCCGGGATTTGTTTCGGCCGTGGTTTATTTTGGCCCGTGGTTGTTTCCCAGTTTTCGGTCGGTGTTGCGTGAACTTTGAACACGACAGGCAATTTTGCTTGTTGGAGTTCTTTCCTTTTCCTCCCATCCTGCTCTCCCTGCCCTTTTTCTCTTATCCTACTTAAAAAAACTTACCTTGTATGGTTCAGTTAATGCGTAATCGTATGCTTAATGGTAACGGACGTATTGCCCCTACCCCTCACCACCCTTCCAATCTCTTTTTTTGCTAAAGAGCATGGCTAAAAGAGGCACTGCCCTAAACACGGGCATTTGCTCTTCAGGTTTTCTTCCCCACTCCCAGTTTATCGCTTTGGCTTGTGCAATCCGTTGCGTTCAAAAAGTAACTGTTCTTCGTGCATGATGTTAATTAAGATTTGCCTCTTAGTCGGGGCAACAATATGCCAATTTCAACTTCTTTAGCGCAGAGCAACTTGTTAGTTGGGGCAACAATGTGCCAATTTCAACTTCTTTAGCGCTGAGCAACTTGTTAGTTGGGGCAAGAATGTGCCAATTTCAACTTCTTTAGCGCAGAGCTTATTGTTAGTTGGGGCAACAATATGCCAATTTCAATTTCTTTAGCAGCAGAACAAATTGTTAGTTGGGGCAACAATGTGCCAATTTCAACTTCTTTTCAAGGCAACATCGTTTCAGTTTCTACTTCTAGCCAAAGAATTGACACACTCGCTAGTTTTCATTGTTGGGTTTCCCTTCTTCGGGGTTGTGTTAATTTCTGCTGTGAGACTTTGGTTTATAATGTAAGATCATTAATAGAGAAACTATAAAATTTATTATACCACACGCACATGGTTCTCGGCGTGGATTCCGAACAATGAACCATTGTTACAAAGCCATTTGTTTGCAACAATGTAGCAAAGAAAGTCAGGCGAAAGAATAGTTTCGTTGTTGTCTGAAGGGGTATTTCGGAATCACGCTAGAATGAAATGACACAAACAAATTTCATACTTATTCATGCTTATTTTTAATACTTTTTATATTTATGAGTAATATAACCAAACCAATTTATGAATAATATTTCTTTGTTATTCCTACCGATTTTCCGTTAAATTATTTGATTTGTAATACGTTGACATAACACATCAAACTTATAAAATGCACCACAAATCATAAATTACACCATAAATCATAAAATGCACATACATCATAACCAGCAACGTAGCCACGACTCGAACAACATGCTAACGATCAGGTAATAACGTATGCTAAAAACTAAAATAAATCAGTTTGTGGATAGCTCTCACCCTACCGATGAAGGTTGCCTCCCAGAGCAACCTAATGCTATGCTGGCACAACCGTATGTTACATTTTGATTATTTGTAATTTATTTGTTAAATATAGAGCTTTCGAATACATGTTTATTTGTCAATTTAAATTAATTGATTTGCATTTGAAATACGTTAACATAATACAACAAAATCGTAAAATACCTATGGGATCACAACACTACAACCATTCAACACCAGTTCTACTTGAAAATTAAAACAAATTAGTTCGTGAATAGCTCTCACCCTACCCGATGAAGGTTGCCTCCCAGAGAAGCTTAATACTAGCCATATTGACACAACCGTCTGTTATATTTTGATTATTTTTAATTTATTTGTTAAATATAAAGCTATCAAATACATGTTTATTTATCGAACACGTGTGTACGTAATTAATAAATAAATAGGCAATATTTGTCACTGATGGAGCCCATTTGGCTCTCCGTCTTGTAATTACACGTTTATTGTCTTAACCGCTTCACTGCTCAAGATTCCGAAAGCATCCGCATTGCACAATGTCGAATGACCCAGTTAGCCAACAAAGTTTTTCTGCTTTCATTTCTTGATTGTTACTCGATTCCGAAGTACCCCATCACCGTTCACGCCGAATCGCCCCTTCAAACAATTTCTTTAAGAGAAGTAGTCTGAAGGGGCTCTTCGTCGTTGAGTTTCCGCAGTATGAACGGTGATGGGGCACTTCGGAATCGAGTTACAATCGATAAACACGAGCACAGAACCCTTCACCAAACAAGCGATAACAATGCTGTCTTTGTGTAAACATAGTTGCACGCACAGTCGCCTTGTTAAGCTTCTGAATTACAGAACGTCAGCACGATTTGTTGTTTGTTGCAGTCACGACTCGAACAATATGCGGTGGCGTATAAGCAGGATAACCAACGGCGTCTGTGGAGTTCTGGCAACAATAACTCGTGGCTGTGCCACTCGTTGATTGTTGGCAGAACTCACTCGACGCCGTTGGTTATCCTATGCATATTTTCGCGCTGCACTAAGCTAAGAGTACGTGTGGTGGATGGATGTAGCTAAGGTAGGAGGAAGATATCTGCCATTTCATTTTTAAAACTCAGTATTATTGAATACCGGTGTTTTGTGAAAATGCTAGTAGTAAAGGAAAAAGGAAAAAGCAACCCTTTTTGAGCAACCCTCCAGTAAAACCCTGCAGTTTGGCAGTTTTACCCTACTCCTACACGAGTATTTGATGGAAAAGATGTTATGGCTTGGCTAGTAAAAACGACGCTGGTTATTTGGTTCCATTGGGTTTATTGCGGTGGAGGTTGCAATTTTATGCTTGCCCGACTTACACGCGAAATAACCCTAGCGGTTTTACACAGGCTTTTTGCGGGACTTTAAAGATAGGGGAAAAGCAGGAAAGTATTGTGGTAAATAATTGATGAACTAACATAATGTTGTAGAATAATTTTGGCATGAGGATCGATTGGGCAGAGAAAAAGGCAAATAAATTATGATGGTTTCACTGCTAGGTCATACAGTTAGGAGGAATTGGAATGGAATGAATATAATACAAGTGGTAACCATGCATGGCAAACAAAGCATGACACCATGACTACAATGCACGTCATGGCATGCATGCGCACATTGGCCTATAATAATATAGTCTGGACTAGCACAGACTATGCTCAGACACTGGCATGTGGCTGAGAGTGGTGAACCAGCACCGCAACTCCACCATTTGCACGTGGCACAGGGTCTACATCCAGACGGTAGACAGAGTATCCCAGATCAACCATATTATCTGACTGCAAGAACTGCTGGCAGGCAAGAGCCAGATGTATCAACAGCTGATAGTGAACATCATCATGCCCTGGGATGGAGTCACATGACTTGGCCAAAGCAGAAACGAATTCCTGCCTGATAAGGTAGACTGTACTTCTCTAGACTGTCGGAGTGAAAGTCTAGAGAATGAGCCACCTCCCTACGCTTAAGCGGGAGGAAACCAGGCATGTCTTTGAAAAATTGACCTAAGTAACTTAGGTTGCAAAGAAACATGCTGTTGCATGTACTAATTGCGTAGGTCATGTCAGATGTCGTGTCATAATTCCGTTATTTAGCTTATTCTTAGACGATTGCCTGTGCATATGGCATTCAAATTATGCCAGTCCACAGCCAACCAATTGCCTGTGGCCAGGTTGCAGTGTGTCATGGCTCCATCGTTCAAGATACAAATGGACCCCCACTGAACGAAGCTGCCGGACCAGGTCCTCCAGGTCACCAACCCCAAACACCTCATCCGGTGGTAAATAAAGCGAACAGACCGTAATATCCAATTGGAAAGAAACTCTAACTGCTACCGGCTGAAATCTAGTGTGCAGAGGCACACTGGCATGTGGTTGAGAGTGGTGAAGCAGCACCATAACTCCACCATTTGCTTATGGCACAGGGTCTGCATCCAGACGGTATCCCAGATCAACCATATTATCTGACGCCTTAAAGCAAATCTCCTGCTGGCAGCAGCACAGAGGTCGCCAATGCGACAAAATCGAAAATGGTGTCAGTTGGTTGTGCACCATTCTCGCCTTTCCTTGTGAAATGCCTCACAGCCGTAACGCCTTGTGTCTTGAGTTCGTCCAGGATGACATCATCACTAAGACCTCTCACATCAAAGAACCCCATGACTCCCTTGCTGCTGTTCAAGGTATGATGTGGCTCGCTTTCACTGGGCATCATCCTAGTGCATTCGCTTTCAAAAGCCTCTTCGCCTGAGCATTGTCTTCAACCTCCACAAGGTATCCCCCAGCTCGGACCCAGGAGAAAACCTTTGGATGAGACCCACAGATCCCTAATAGTGCATTATGCACTGCAAACGGGCCGAGTTGCGTGACGTCTCGGCCCTCGCCTGTAACCACCAGGAAATTTGGTACCTGATCCCGACCTTTACTAGAAGCCAATAACTGGGCACTAGGCCCAACCATTTTAGGTTCCCTCCTCACAGGTGCTTGTTAGTGCGGCGAGGAGAGGAAGAAATTGTTGGGGGGGGGGGGGGGAGAAAAATTTACCATAGAGAGCAAAAAAAAAAGAACACCCCACACGGCACTCGGGTGATGCAGGGTCGGAAGCCGCATATCCAGGGCCCTTCGCCAGGAAGATAACACCACCGTGCCAAGCATGACAAGAGGCGAGGCCACCAAGGAAGCAATGCACACCACCTCCCTCAATAACTCAAACAATTCGGGTCTGTGACACAGGTGGATACAGCAAAAGACCGCCTCCCCACATCGACAGGACCTGAAAGGTCAGAGCCGCTTGACCTCGGGCCGGCTCGCCCTGGCCACCCGTCCTCCGGAATAAAGAGCCAAAGCCCGAAAGCCAGGAACTCCACCTCCCGTATTACTGGGTTGCAGCACACGGCCAACACGCTGCGGGATGACGGTGAAAAGCCCAATGACCAGAATGGGCAAATCAGAATCAAACCCAAAAGGGGATTCGGATCGCCAAACATGCTCTAAGCAGCCACCCCGTTCCGGTTTGTCTGGATGTCCCTTCACCTCTTTCCGACTAGTACTCTCGACGGCAGTTATCCCCCTCCCCGATATACACACCATAGGCACACTTGTAAACGATAGTGTTGGGGCTGCTAGTGTTAAAGACGGACCAAAAACCCTCCGCCATGTAGACCCTGGGCATACTAGTAAACCGTGATCTTGGGTTCCCTTTTAGTCGCCTTCTACGACACGCGTATGGTGGGCTTATTTTACCCCCAGCCCACAGGGGGTTCAAGGTGAGAGCGAAGAGTCTCAACAACAACAACAAAAACAACAATAACAAATGTGGTCCTTTTGTGGAAGCCAAATGGCTCAACTGTTCTGGCAAAAATTTGTAATGCAGTGAAAGGGTCCGAAATACCGAATTTCATTGGTCTACATAATTTTCGAACTTAGCTACTAGATTTCAAAGTTGGACATTTTACATGAAATTTCATGTTGATTGCAACTTACAGAAGAACTGTTTCTGCCGTGCTTGACAGAAATAGCTACATTTTGTATTGAATTAAACAGACATAAATCGCTGGAAATAATATTAGGAAAATTGGAAATTAGCCAATAGCGAATATCATACACTAGAAATAAGGTAGTTCAGTAAGCCACCTTTATGCAATTACGTTTCGTAGGAGTGGCATGACCCGGATTCGAACCGGCTACCCAGTTCGCCCCCAGATTAAAAAAAAAACCCTCTGCCAGTGGAGGATGTGGCCATAGCGATTAAGGCGCTATGCAAGTGATCTGGGGGCGAACTGGGTAGCCAGTTCGCATCCGGGTCATGCCACTCCGACGAAACGTAAGTGCATAAAGGTGGCTTACTGAACTACGTTATTTCTAGTGTATGATTTTTGCTATTGGCTAATTTCCAATTTTCCCTAATTTTGTATTGAATTACAATGATATAATCCTTGCCGGTATTCTTCATTGTCAAAATACTCAATCGTTCATAACACAGATTGGCAATAGTTGATATGGTAGCATAAACAGATTCAAGAAAAAGTACAAACTCTGATGGTGGATCGAAACTATATTGTTACTGTGTGCTCAGTTATGTCGTTAGCCAGCAGCTGTTGCAAAATACTTTCCTTTTCAGTCTTCTGTACAGCTGTACCGGCTGAGAAAACTATTGCAACGACTTTGTCCGTCCGTCCGTCCGTCCGTTCGTCGCTTTTTTTCAATTTTGCAACGGTACCAGAAATTGACGAGCACTGTTTACAACGTTCGATTCAGTGTCAAAAGTTAGTTAAATAACATGGCAAATTAAAACATCGTTGCCTCCTTATAGCTAATAGACTTCGTCGTCGTCACTAAATTAAATAATAACATTTCATCGTCGAATTGAAATCCTGAAGATTTGTGTTAACGCAGCCGTAAAAACAAAAACATTTTAGCTTCGTTTAAAAGAGTCTTATCGCATTGTTGCATGAATGAATAGGCTTACGATCGAACCAAGTTCTCCATTAGGCCTATCTGCTACTTACGAAAAACTGCCGTTAAAAAAATTAGGCCTAAAAAATGAAATTTAGATGTAAAATCACGTTACCATGGCAACGTCAATAGTTGCTACGAGTTGCTGCTGCAGCGTTTCTCCTGTCCCTTCCCTACTACCACTGATCTGTATTAGGCTATGTTGCGCATTACGTTGTAACACTGTAACTGTGTGCGCAGAGACATACCGTGATGCAAAAATGAATAGGCTTACTGTATACAATCCAAATATCTCCGTTAGTTGCTATACTTACGAAATTAAAATTGTAAATTAGGCCTAAACGCTGACAATTATGCCTAAAACGTAAAATAAGCTTAAAAGCTAACACATTTGTAACGGGCAATTCTGATGGTTACTGTTTTTAGATTATATAATAGAGATAGCTGTTGTAGTACATCATAGAGGTGTGCGCCTCAACATTGGAAGTGGAGGAACTGTACAGAAGACCAATGTAACTAGATAGTCGCTGTAGCCCCTTGTTTTCATTCGCTTGGTTTGGTTTTCAGGTGTTTAACAAGTCTGTGCTCTTAGTTCCATCTAGCTTAAACTTGAATGAAAACTACTCCGTCAGAATAGAATATGATCACACAGTTAACAGACTATTGTATTCGAAGACTGATGTAATATGAATATTCAAGACTAAGAAAGTGAGTTAGTGTAGACGGACTCAGTAAAGTGTTAGCAACTGCGTTTCTTCAGCATCATTGCTTTTACGAATGGTGATTTCTTGTTATTTTTTTCGTTTGACGGTTTGTGGTTGTTTCCCATTTATGAATACATACAGATTTATCCACAAAATATCTGCTTTAATATGGGTTGTTGGCTTGTTAACCGTAACACGTTTTGTAAATACAGAAGAGACAATTGAAGAAAATCCAGAGTTTGTAGCTGTACTGCCCGACTTACCTGGTCACGAACCATACTTGACGACAGCTGACGACCAAGTACCCGAAAATATGGTCGATGCAACGGTTTGTTTTTGGCTGAAACCGTTTATTACTAATACTGAGATGACCGTATTTTCTTATTGTGGTAACCCTCCAGTTGGGGCGTGCAATGAACTAACACTCACTATCATGCCAGGACTTGGCACAAGTCAATGGCACGTTCATGATTTCGTCTGTGAAATACCCAATCCCCCAATTGAAGTGAATGAGTGGCAGCACATTTGTGTGTTGTACGATGGTAACGAACAAGTTGCAACCATTATTTACAATGGTGAAGAAAGGTTCGAAATGATTGATAAACGAAGCCTTGCTGAGTTACCACCAGGATACAAAATTGTAGGAAGAGGGAAAATAATCCTAGGACAAGATCAAGATGAATACGGAGGGGGATTTGAGGGTCATCAAGGAATCAGAGGAAAACTAGCAAGATTACAATGGTGGGATCGTGTTCTCGAGGAAGATGAACGTAAGATTGTTAGTTAAGAATTGGTATTGGTGCTGATAGTTCTGGCTATTCGTTTCTCTGTATAATGAGGAAACAAATAGGCAGAAGTTAAAATTACAAAAAAACAATAAGATTAGCTGAACAAAAAACGGCCGTTTAGAAAAAAAAACTTAGATCTCGTATTGCCATACCCACAGCTGTGAAGGTACATGAATAAAAGCGATTAGAGTTTGCTCCAACGCAACAAACTATAATGTGAACTCCAATTCCAGGGAACAAGCACTGTTTTCACTCATTGGCTATGTCAGAAAGTGAACGCAGTTTCTGTTAGAAATGTTTAATGTTTGCTGTGTTTGTCTGTGTGCATGTGCGAGTGCTTTTGAATGTTTATGTGAACCTAATTTATGTATTATACTGGATTTTCTAATATTTGTCTGTGTTTGTTGTTTTATATTTTAAGTATGTTTCGTGTGAGTGGCTATATGTGTATTCTGCGTGCATTTATAATTTGTGAAACAATCAAACTCCTAGCTAAGGCAGTTCTTTTGCCTGTGTTTGTATTTGATGGTTTCTGTTTTAGGTCTAGTTCGTGTGAGTAATTACGTGTTCATTTTCCGTATTTATTTGTAATCTTTCAATTTGTAGGCATCTGTTTTGTACGTGTTTGTGGGTTTAAGTTTTTGTTCTGTTTCATGTGCGTGTGTATGTTGAATTTTGAGAGTGTATTTTTTTGGTGTGAATTAGTATACAACCATTTTGTTTGTTTGATTAGTGATGTACATATATGCGTGTGCGTAGTGGCTGGCATGTCGCAATCCTTGTTCCTTGGAATTGGAGTTCAAATTATATTTTTTTGCGTTCGAGTGAAGTCTAATCCGTTTTTAATCATGTGCCTTCACTGCTGTGATCATGGGGATACGAGCTCAAATGATTTTTTTTCTAAACGGCAATGCCGTTTTTTATTCAGTTAATTTGTAGGATTTTTTTCGATTCCTTTTTATTGTAATTGATACGGAGTCATCTATAGCGTCTAAGGTACGTCCACTGTCCACCTTATTTTGCTTGCGAAAAAACGGAAAATTTGAAATGCGTATACTATATGTTAAGGTTGCGCCCAAGCTTAGTTTCATGTTTATTATTTGATAACAACACATTAGCGTATGTCTAGATTTAGCATGTTTAATTTCGATGAGTAGTTGATTCTTACGTTGTTGTAATCAGATGGTCAAAGGGTCAAAGGGTTTTAGTGAGCGTTAACTGCATCCGGTTATCTGCCCGACGCAGCCCTAAGGCCCAATTAGATGGAGTATCATGGCAAATAATCGCCGAACAATTCAACTGGCTTCCCTAAGCCCGCAGTGATGAACTAAATAAGTCATTAAGTCGTGTTGGTCACCCAATTTTGAGGCCGACAAAACTTGTCCCAACAATTAAAAGTTGTCACAACAATTGGAAGCTCAACAAAGTAATCTTGTTGAGCGACTGTAAAGTCGGTCAGGCGATGCTGTTCACTGTTGTGACGTTTTAGCTCGTTTCTGTATTGTTGTCCCCCTTCACTCATCAATCTCTTTACTGTTAGACAAGTTTTGCTCTCGCTCTTCTCTGCTATTCGGGGCAGAGGAATTTTAGTTGTCTGCTGTGTAACGTACGACAGGGAAGTCACGGCACACCAAAATTGATGCGTTGGCCAGCAAAGGTGCAGAGTGATTGCCCAGACGATGTTTCACCTTCGCTTCCCTTTGCTCGCGTGTTTAGAATTCACCTTATAGCAGAAACATCGTCTGAACCCAGATTTGCTAACGCAGCAATAATTAAGGATGCCTGCAAAGCTGTCGAGCTCCCCAAAATGATCCTTGTTATATCAATATTGTTACAATTTCATAAAGAATTGGCAGAGGAACGACGAATGTTGGACAGAAATAAAGTGACTTTCCTTCAGGTCCTCATATAATGGGGCAATGGGTTGACCTTGACAAAACTAGCAATTTATTTTAAGCATGTTCGTTAAATTTTTTAAAACATTTTTCATAGTTTTACGAGATTCACAATGTGGATATGAAGAAGGAAATATTGTGGCGTGGACAAAAACTCCATGGGAATTCATGGATGGAGCAACGAAAGAACCTGATGATCCTTGTCCTGAACCACCAACTGAAGAGCCAACAACTGAAGTGCCAACAACTGAAGAGCCAGCAACTGAAGAGCCAACAACAGCTGAAGTAATACCAACAACAACTATTAAGCCTTCTAAGAAGCAAACAATCAAGGTAAATTATACTGAGAGCCCAACGGAGATAATCTTTTTTTTCCAGTGTTTAGAAACATTAGTGCCTAGAAGACTACTAACTAACAGCGTCCCTCACCAAACCATGTTTTGGGGGCGCCCCCCCCCCCAACAAAAAAACCTTAAGCCAATATAACTCTTTTTTTTTGGCTCCTTTCCAAAATCTTTAAATACGTTATTGAAATTAATTGTAGTGACTTCTCTTCTAATTGCTGCAGGTGATTAAGAAAAATACCGGCCCTGCACAATTATTCAATGTTTCAATTTTAACGGGGCTTCGATACCAGAATGTGAACTTCCTCAGAACCTTTTGAACAAAACAGTTCGATTTTTCTTTCAAGAAGTCTTGTTGTTTGTTTTCAGACTACAGCTTCCACCAGAAATTACAACAAAGTTATTGTTCAGTTATCTTTGTTTTTCAAGGTGTTGTTTTTATAACAAGATTGAGGAAGATAATTGTCTTATATCAAATGCCTAATATCTTAAACACGCTACGGATCACGAAAAGAGCAAGTGCAGGAACATTTCTAACCAGATTAGCACATTTACGAATGATCAGTTCAGTATAAAAATGGATCACACACAATCGGGATAAGGGCCAGCAGAGTAAATTGGATGTCTCATTTGCAGTGACCCTCACCTGTGGTCAGATTTTGTCTTATTTGCGGTTACAAGGTTTAAAATCAAGTTTGATTAGTATTTTGAATCCGAGTTCTTCTCAGAGATCAGTACTCTGCCAGTGTGCAGTCAAAACTATGGGGGGGGGGGAAGGGGTGCTCTACGTGGGAACGATAACCATCCTAATTCCCTCAAATCAAAATTGCTGGAACCCTCTGCTGGAATGTTCGAAGAATGAAACGCCGGGTGTAATAACATTCAGGACATGGTGTGCTTGATGCCTTAATTAACACTACACCTGTGATACAGAGGGAACATGCCCTTCTCCCCACGATCCATACAAATTAGGACTGCTATGGGAATGTTACCGTAAATAAGACACACTTTGCGGTAAGAATACGTTACTAACGTCCGAAATAACAATTTAATTACTGCATCACCAAAACACGACACGGAGATCGCCATTGTTTTGCTGGAACGTTCAGAAATTAATGCCGATAGATGTCACTTTACGATTTCGACTCGCAGCCGATTGAGATAGCTGTATTGACTGTGAGGAGCTCAAGCGTCTGACGGCCTTAGCTGGCCGGCAGTGTAGTGGCCAGCTAAGACCGTCAGACGCCTGAGCTCCTCACAGCCAATACAGCTATCTCAATCGGCTGCAAGTCGAAATCGAAGAGATCCGTCTGTCGGCATTAATTTCTGCGCGTTCCAGCAAAACAATGGTGACCTCCGTGTCGTGTTTTGATGCTCTAATTAAATTGTTATATCGGACGTACAGTACGTAACGTATTCTTACCGCAATTCTTGTGTTTAGTTATTGTGTAAGTGATCCAAAAGTTAAACATGCATGTCAAAATGGATGTAATTGCCCTTTAAACTCGATCGTGCTTGAGTTGGCAAAAAGCTCCCTCGTCACTTCGTGACTCGGGATCTTAATAATTAGCCAACACAAGCACTCACGAGTTTAATGGGAGCAAAATCTTTCGTGCTCCAAAAAATTATTGATAACTACCCTTGCACTCGGGATGTTACCTATGATAATACACTTTACTGCTACATGTAAGAAGCAATGCAAGAGGGGAGGATATTAATTAATACATAGACACAAATCGCTGTAAATAATATTAAGGATCTGGGGCGAAATGGTTAGCCGGTTCGAATCAGGGTCATGTCACTACGACGAAACGTAAGTGCATGAAAGTAGCTTACTGAACTACGTTATTTCTAGTGTATAATTTTCGTTGTTGGCTAATTTCCAATTTTCCTTAATATTAAGTTAATACCACTGACTCCCGACAGCGAAAATATTTTTAAAAAGTACAGTTTTCACAGCCAAAGCAATAGAGTTTACTTTTATACTAGGATTGTTCCAAACTCTAAATTTCGAGTCGAGTTCGAGTTTGACTGTGAACTCGACTTGATCTGAAACTTTCAACTTAAAGTTGTCGAGTTTCGAGTTTCGTCGAATTAACGAAAAATCGTTACGGTATTTTAATCGCTAAATAGTAATAAAACTTAAAATTTCTACCTAAATTTTGTAGAATTAATGGTTTGAAAAATGTGGAATATGTCGTGTACTTAGTTAATCTTATTGTGCTTAACTATTAATAATTATAGTTATACAATAATTAGTTTATCATACATGGCCCGTGGCTACATGCTGACATCACCGGCAGCACCGATCTATTTCCGCCCAAGATTGGGGCAACAACTGTATTGTGTTTTCGATACAGCAAAAACTGAATTAATTGGTTTAGCATATGTTAATTGTAAGAACCTAAACCATCATCTACGAAACTTGAACTCTACTCGAAATTTGATAATCCCCCAAAACTCGATGGAATTTCGACGCAGTGTGAAAAAAGTTGAGCAACCATAATTTAGGTATTTATGAATCAATTATATACATGGTGGACATCTGCTTATTACAAAAAAAGTAGTAATTACACCTATTTAAGTTTCACGAGTGACGTCTTTTGCGACTGGCCGCAGTAAGTAAACCCCATTGTCGATCTGACCGATCAGCTCTCGCACGTCTAAAACGAGCGGACTTACCCAAATGCCGTCTTTCATTTTTCGAGTCTTTAGTAAACTTAATCGATCATAAAACACTAAACACTGTTTGGCTTGTAGGAAAAATAGCATCTCCTCTCCAATCAGCTACTTTGTGCTATAATTACCTCAATTGATCCGCTGGGCAATTTGTTCCCACACCATTTTTGGGCCAATAATGGTATGGGAATATTAGGACAATAATTTTGGGCAGGGCACAGGGAAACTGAGGCAATATTATTGTAATGTTGGTGGAACTCTCATTTTTGGAGTCTTCAGTAAACTTAATCGAGCAAACTTAACACTCGGACTAATTTTTGGAGACTTGACCGATCATAAAACGCTTAACACTGTTTGACTTTTGGGACAAACACCGGCTCCTATCAGATCAGCTTCTCTTTGGGCTGTAACTACGTCAATTGAGTCCCTGGACAACGTATTTCCGTAATATTTTTAGGCTAATAATGGTACGGTCCTATTGAGAAACGAAATGAACGTTGACACTTTGAGCCAAATCACTGCGTTAATTTGTATCTATTCGTGCACGAATAAAAGATACCAACGAAAGTGGGATTAAGCCCACAGAATCCGTAACAAAAAGTTTAAAGCGCTCAATTTCTTCACACAATGCACTTTTTTCAGGCATAATATGGACGCTACAAAGAGAGAGAGAAAACACTCCCAAAACATGGAAACACTCCCTTGTCTGCATGCGAAAAGTTATCTGACGCGATAGCCTAGAGGTCTGATGGCATTGCGTCGGTAACTTTTCATATCACGTTTAGTGCGTTAGAGTCTTCAATTACAAAACTCCACAAAACGTGTCATTCTTTTTATTTGTGTAGCTCTTCTACAAAATAAGAGCTCTCGTAGAAAATAAGATTACTTTTGCACAATTCAATTGTTATACTAATTAACACCTAAAAAAAATACCATATTTCATAATTTATCCCTCATTATTTAATACGCGTCTTCACTACTGTGATAAAGGTGTCAACACGGTTTTCAAACCTCCTTGAATTGGGGAAAAAATCGGACAAAAGGTAGTAGAAACCTTTAGGTTAAGGGGCCGTGACAAAAGGCAATGAAAAGGGAAAGTGTGTTCGACGAATGGGAAAAAAAGGAAAATTGGTGGCACATTTTCACGGTGCCACCAAACGCGGAAAACGAAAAAGGTATACGACCAAAACAATGAAACACAAACAAGGCGTATTTATTTTCGTAAACAACTGGTTCTCGAAAAGCAAGCTTTCTCTTGGTACGATTATGCAGCTAATGTATATGTTCGTTGTAATACATAACGATGCTTTACAACGTACTTCGCATGTTATTAATTAATAGGCACGTCTAAACAACTGGACTTATTTCATTGTGGATTGCGTGCTTTAATTGTTGTACTTTCGCCTACTTCATGCTTCCCTACAGAGAACCATCAAGCACCAACACGCCCACTGACAACATGGGTGACCTCACAGCCAAGTACGTGAGTGTCAAATTGGCATCTCATGGTAGGTTTGTGCAAATAACGGAAGAGGAAAACGGATAGGGGCGTTATTCGTTCCTTATTCCCAAAGATTTGGGGTGTTCCCTTGGTTCAGATTAGGGTCGAATTCAAGTAAGTATAGGTTTATCAGCCACTTTTCCGAGGAGTGAGATATAACAATGTCGAGGCTCGCAGGGCCGAGCCACTGTTATATCTCTCCGAGGAAAGTGGCTGATAACCTATTTATCACCCAATTTCACGATCTCAGTCCGACAACAATAATACAGCACACACACAACAAAGGATTAATCGTGCTGACGTTCTTTTGCTCAGAAAGGTCGACAATGCGACAAAGGTGTCATTGTTGACAGCATTGTTATTCCTTACTTAGTGAAGAGTTCTGTGCTCGTGTGTAATGATTGTAACTCGATTCCAAAGTGCCCCATCACCGTTCATACCGCGGAAATTCAACGACGAGCAGCCCCTTCAGACAATTTCATTAATTTTTTTTTTGGAGAAGTTGTTTGAAGGGGCTATTCGGCGTTCCACGGTACTGAATCGTAAATAACTTTTTACAGTTCAGTGTCATAATGTTTTTGTGCTACAAGAAAAAATAAATAACAAAACGAAAGCATTTTTTCTTGCTCAAGCAAAACAAGCTCTTCACGGTGCAATTCTTAATTTTAACCGAGACCGTAACGTTCTTTTTAACATCTGGAGCAAGCTTGGTGTTCTTTAATTTATAAGCAGTTATGATATCCAGGCTTATTACCCGGTTTTTGCCACTCAGTCCTCTTTTAACAATGTAACGATGCAGGAGCACAACAATGAAACAAGAACGCACAGTGCAAGAGCTGATCTCGTGCATCAAAATGGCGGATACCTCCATGATTATTATAGACCGGCAATACATAAATTTTGAAAAAAACGTTAAGAAAGAATTTTTTTTTATATAAGTTTCAGCAGCCACAGCAAATTAACGAATTCGTGAATTATAGACTGGTAATGGGAATGGTATTAATGGCACAAACCAAAATAATAAAAAAAATACTAAGCAAGTATTTTTTATTTAAATGTCATGAGCCACAGTAAATTAACAAGTGCATTATGCATTTTAAGACTTTAAATAGCTAGTTTGCTAATTAAATCATTTTATAGGCTACTTAAAACTGAAAATAAAGTTGCAACCTTCATTAAAATTAATAGTTCCACCAAAAAACATGTCTCTTAACTGTTTTTTATTACTACCATCGTCTTTGTTAGCAGCATCTTCTTGTTTGGTGTTAAGTTTATTTTGCTCTTATCGTTTTATTGTAGTCGAGAGCGTACGAATGTATAGTCATGGCTCTGGATTAAAGAATTGAATTGAATTTAATTGCTGCTTCACCTGATAAGCCATTATTGTCCGCCAATATGACTCCGCCTGCAATAATTACCGAGCGCGAGCACATACATTCACCGAGCACGACCAAACGCAGCCAACAATCGTCTGACTGAGAGGCAAAAACCGGATAATAAATAGGATATCACCCGCTTTGCTCGTGCTGAGATCCAAACAATGTCTCAGCACTGCGCGTCTCGACATTGTTAGCTCTCAGCACTCGGAAAACGGGTAATATCCTATACGTGATATCCAAGAGAAGGGGTGATATCCGATATCACTCCTCCTTTTGCATCTCAGTCCTAAACCATTGTTGCAATATATCGTCTGTTCCATTGTAAAAGGAGGACTGAGATCGTGAAATTGGGTTATAAACCCATAGGTTGAAGTGGCAGCATTACTAGTAGAAAAGCACGCGAAAACTGGTTCAAGCAGCCCTAGCGTAGAACTAAGGGGAAAAAAGGCGAGGCAAAATGGGACCCACGAAACAAAATTCTTGTCAAAAGGACTCTCACATTGAAATTGGAAGTCGAGATTGTCACGAACCTAGAAACGAGTGAAAGATTACCTTGAATTTGTTTTCCGATCAATACGAAGTTTTGAAGTATTGGTCTGTTTCAAGTTTTGAAGAAGTTTACTATTGCAGAATTAGTTGTGGGATTAACGCAGCGTTTGTTATCACAAATTACATTGCAGAAATGTGGGAGAATTCCCAACATTTGTTTTCTTTTCGGTTCGTTATTCGTAGTTATTCTTTCTGAATGAACCTTATTCCGGAGGACGGGTGGCCTGGGCGAGCCGGCCTAAGGTCAATCGGCTATGACTTTTCGGGTCCTGTCGTTGTGGGGAGGCGGCTTGTGCTGTATCCATCTGCATCACGGACCCGAAGTGTTTGGGTTATCGAGGGAGGTGGTGTGTACGGCTTCCTTGGTGGCCTCGCCTCTCGGCATGCTTTGGCTGCCACCTCACCGAGATAGACGGCGGTGTTAGCTTCCTGGTGCAGGGCCCTGGATATGCGGCTTCCGGCCCTGCATCACCCGAGTGCCACGCGGGGTTTTTCTTTTCTGGGGGGCGCACCGCCGCGACTTCTTTTTGCTCTCCATGGCAACTTCTTCTCCCCCCTCCCCTGCAAAAATTTCTTCCCCCCAAAATTCTTCCCCTCCTCGCCGCACTAGCAAGCGTCAGAGGAGGGAACCTGAGATGGTTGGGCCTGGTGCCCAGTTACCAGACAATGGTAAGAGTCGGGACCAAGTCCCGAAGTTCTTGGTGGTGACAGGCGAGGGCCGAGATGTTACACAACTCGTTCAACTCGGTCCGTTCGCTGTCCACAAAGCGCTCAAAGGGATCTGTGGTTCCGATCCGAAGAGTGTCTCTCGGCTCCGTGCTGGGGGATACCTTGTTGAGGTTGCGGGTGGGGCTCAGGCAAAGAGGCTTTTGAAGGCGGGTGCACTGGGGTTATGCCCGGTGCGTGTGGAGCCGCATCGTACCTTAAACAGCAGCAAGGGGGTCGTGACGTGCTTTGATTTGAGGGGTCTCAGCGATGATATCATCCTGGACGAACTCAAGTCACAAGGCGTTACGGCTGTGAAGCGTTTGACGCGGAAAGGTGAGAATGGTGCCCAGCCAACTGACACCTTTTTCCTGACCTTTGATACGCCAGTTGCACCGCAGCACATTACTGCCGGTTACCTGCGGTTGAAGGTCAGGACTTATGTACCGAATCCAATGCGGTGTTTCCGCTGTCAACGCTTCGGCCACACCACGTGTAAAGGTAAGCCTACCTGTGTTAGCTGTGCTCAGGCAGCCCATGAAGGTGCTGATTGTGCTGGCCCAGAGCAGTGCATCAACTGTGGTGGTCAGCACCAGGCCTCTTCGCGGGACTGCCGTGTTTATTTAGAGGAACGTCGTGTGCAGGAATTGAAGGTCAAGGACGGGCTTTCCTACTCGGAGGCCCGGAAGAAAGCTAAACTATCGGCAGCACCGATGACCAGATCTTTTGCACAGGTGTGCAGTGCGCCATTGCCTGGCCCAGTTAGTGAGTCTGCTGATTTAGCGGATTTGCGCGCTGAGCTCAGGTCTTTGACGAGGACGGTAGGCATGCTTGTTACTTTGTTGACCCAGCAACATCCATCTTTGCAGGGTCTTTTGGGTTCTTCGAAACCGGTTGATGCCTTGCCGTCGACATCTGC
>JAHWFP010260674.1:0-17821 GCA_023313725.1 Lithobius niger
CTGTGCTTGGACCTATCCTTTTTGTCCTTTTTGTTGGGGACCTTCTATTTTCTGTCCAGCCAGCCTCGGACCTAATTTCTAAGTTTGCTGACGACGTGAAGACTGGGACGGAGGTCATCGATTTGGAGGACCACCATCGTCTTTCAACCATCATCGCTGCTGTTGACCAGTGGTCAACAAACTGGCAACTGCCTCTCTCAATTGAGAAGTGCCACTCTTTTCACATCGGAAGACCTTCTTTGCTTCCTTGTTACTCCATTGGAAACCACATTCTTGATGTTAAGTCTGAGGTTAAGGACCTTGGTGTAAGGTTCACAAGTGATCTTAAGTCCACCTCACATTGTCTGATGCTGGTTACCAAGGCTTTTCGCCGTTTGCATATTGTTAATCGCTGTTTTTCTCTAGTTAATCTCCGTACACGCGTGTGGGCTTTTAAAGTCTACGTGCGGCCTATACTGGAGTACGCCAGCTCCGTCTGGTCGCCCCACCTTCTCCAAGACATTGACCGATTGGAATCGGTGCAGCGTTCCTTCACTCGGTCTCTACTTGGTCTCCAAGCACCTTTCTTATACTGATCGTCTGCGCCTCACTGGCTTAGACCCCCTTGAACTGCGCAGGCTACGTGCTGACCTGGTTTTGACTTTCCAGATCATTCACAATCTCCTTCCAGTGGACTTTCCGTTTTTTACTTTTTCTAGTTCCTCCAAGACTCGGGGCCACTCGCTTATGCATCAAGCTCTTGGGTCGCGGCTTGACTGCCGTAAGTTTTTCTTCGCGTCACGTGTAGTCCGATGATAAAATTCCCTGCCTGAGGCAGAGGTTTCAAGCAATTCCCTGCATACCTTCCGCAGACTACTTGCTGCTTGTGACCTGTCTCACTTCCTCCGTAGGACATACTGATACTTTTATTATTACTGGAAATTACCAAAACTCCCATGGATCCCCTGTCTTTTTGCCATTTATTTTTTTTCCTCTATGGGACGGAGTCAGTGGTCTTGCCCTTCCGTTACCTTGTCCCCATCTACGGTGGACAGAAATATCTTATTTATTTATTATTTATTTATGTCACTCTTCGATTTCGACTTGCAGCCGATTGAAATAGCTCTATTGGCTGTGAGAGCTCATGCGTCCGAACGGCCTTAGCTGGCCACTACAACTGTCGGCCAGCTAAGGCCGTCAGACGCTCGAGCTCTCACAGCCAATAGAGCTACCTCAATCGGCTGTGAGTCGAAATCGAAGAGTGACGTCAGTCGGCATTAATTTCTGCGCGCTCCAGCAAAACAATGGCGGTCTCCATGTCGTGTTTTGGTGATGCAATAATTAAATTGTTGTATCGGACGTACATCGTAACGTATTCTTACCGCAATTCTTGTGTTTAGTTATTGTGTAATTGATCCAAAAGTAAACCATGCACGTCAAAATGGATGTAATTGCCCTTTAAAGAATCCTGGCGCACATTTAGCGAGAAACACGCCTACGTTAAACTAGTTACTTCTCGGCTATCCCCTGAAGCATACTTCAAACTCGTTTTATCTCTGGTTAGACCAATTTTGGAATGCGGCATAGATTTACGGCGCCACATCTCAAAAAAGATTTGAAAGCCTTGGAGCAGATCCAACGTCATTTCGCAAAACGGGTCTCAGGGTTTGAAACATTAATGCATGACACATGCCTTTGAAACTTAATATTACTTCGCTTTGGTGGAGACACCAAAGGAGGGGATTTATCAATTTTGAGAGAGGAATTGGGGGAGGGGGGGGGGGAAGGAGCAGACATACGGATTTTTTTCCTGGATTGATCCCATTTGAAATGACCTGCTGGTCAAATTTTTACCATATAGTTATGGCTTAAAGTTTAAATCTTTTCAAAAGTTAGGTTTATAGGTATAACGAGCATGAAATAGATCTATGGTCGTATTTTATTGATTAACGAAAAGGAATAATAAAATTTTGATGTGAAAATTATCTTGTGACGAATCAGTGTTCCTTTTCAGCGAGTGTAAGCTATTGGTATTTTTTCCGCGCATTGACACGGGTTGTTATAGTTTTTACTGGACAGTTATTTAGCATTGGGAAGAGAGAGGGAGGGAGGGGAGGGGGTGATAGTTTTTGAATTCGTTCGTAAGTTATGTAATTTATTTATAGTTTTTTGGCAACCACGTTTTGTATGTAACATTGATCATATTAAGCCCGCATATTGGCGTTTGAATCATGTGAAATAAAGTTAAATTTGGTTTTTGATTTGAGAGGGAGTTTCAACATGTCTTCAAGGTACACTCGTCCATCTGGCATTACGGTTCATTGTGAATAAGTAGGGAATAAATCAGGGTTCATACTCATATCTGAAAATGAATATCCCTGACTGTCCCTGATTTTCCCTGACTTATTTCTTCAAATATCCCTGACCTTTTTAAAAAAAAAAACTTTTCAATAAAACAGTCAACGGCTGACTCTGCAGGCCTGGCATTACAACTCTACCTGGATGGCAGCTGAAAATTATTCCCATTTTTTTTTTAATGGACAAGAAGGTAGTAAGTCGTAAAGCGAGTGGAACATATGAGACCACGCGTCATTCTAAGAACGAAATTATAAAGATGACAAAAACGTTTTACGAAAAATGATTCTAAAAAAAAAACAATTCATTCTAAAAACGAATATCCCTGACTATTACTGCCTTTTCACCAATTTTCTATTATTTCCATGACTTTCTCTGACGTATTTCATATCCCTGACTTTCCAGGTCGGTATGAACCCTGATAATTTTGTGTACGGTAATTAGGTGAAGTTTATTGTAGTCTATCTCGATCTGGTCTAACGCAGTTAAACAGGAGTTCAACCATGCGAGAGTAGTCGTTTTGGGACTTGAAACTTTTAATGTTTTGTTCACCACTCGGGAACAAAATGCTGGCACAGTCCATTGCACACTGAGAATTTTTAGACTCAGACTGGGTACAATGTCGTTCATTGCTAAGTCGGTTGCCTTGAGAAGTATATCCACATAATATGCTCCAACCACGTCAATATCTGCCACGTAGAGTTCCCACTATATGGGAGGAGTTTATGGACCACCTCGATTGTATCCGCCAGAGATGAGGAGGTTGTAGCTTCACTCTACACGTTGGTTTCAGTGAGTACCTTATTAGTTTCACTTGAGAAAGCACTTGAGAAATTGTACCTGACAATTTTAAAGAAGAAAGGTTCTATAAATGACGACTGTCGGTACCACGAGTTTACTACAACACGAGTTGTTTTGAACCAATCAAAAATGGCTACACCTTCGTCTAATTGTGTCTAGTCACATGTTCGCCGTAAAGTTTATCAAGCACACTCGTGGAAGAATGCCCTAACGCCATGTATTAAATAACCGAACTCCAGTGATAATGGGTATGCGTTTAAAGATGGTGTGTGTGCACGCTTACCCGTTCTGAAGACTCAAACCACTGTTCCGTTAAAGCTCTCAAGTCATATGTTAAATGTGCTACATCCAAATGTGGTTGTCGTGAAAACGGCTTTCCGTGTTTGCACCCCTGCGGAATTCAGAAACCAATTTAATCACACACAGATTACTAGAATGGAAAGCAACAAGCTTCACAACTATTTTTGTTAATATTTAACGTTTTCTGTACCTTGTTTTTATGTTCCGTATGTTTTCGTACGTTTTTCTTGAATACATGCCTATTATTGCAGCTTTTCCAATAATTTACATTTTCTGTAATTGTCTTTACAAAAATGTCATCTGTCAAGCAGCTGGAATGTGTAAATTTTGTCTGTATGAATTGTGTACAGAGTGCGCACCATTGTACATTCAGTCAGTCTTTAGTAAAACACGACATTCGTATTTTAGTAGAACACGACGGTTACCAGTTTTTTTTTTAATGAAAAAGATACGAAAGAAAAGTGGGTATAAATAAGGGATATTTTAGGATGTCATTAGAAATCATGAATAAGGAATTACTTCATAAGTTGTGTACGTTCTGTGAAGAGAAGTTAGTAAACACGACATTCGTATTTTAGTAGAACACGACGGTTACCAGTTTTTTTTATTGAAAAAGATACGAAAGAAAAGTGGATATAAATAAGGGATATTTTAGGATGTCATTAGAAATCGTGAATAAGGAATTACTTCATAAGTTGTGTACGTAGCGATTTGTAAAGAGAAGTTGCGTAGTGATCTGTGAAGAGTAGTTGCATGGCGATCTGTGAAGTTGTATGGCGATCTATGAAGTTGCGCAGCGATCTGTGAAGAGAAATTGTGTAGAGATCTGTGAATAGAAGTTGTATGGCGATCTGTGAAGACTTCGTTCCGATACTGGATATTCACTGTAACGTTCCTATCCAGTTATGCAATACATGTCAGCGATGCAGCGTGAGTAAGTCACATTCAAAACGGTTGCGCGCTGTAACTACTTAGTACTAACCAGTTTTACCCCACTGCTGCGTTGTTCAAGCGTGGGTTCTGAACAATGTTTCTCGCCCCGTTTTACTATCCTGAGCCGAGTTGGACATCAAGTCAGGCATTCCACCGAGTTCTCAACACAATTAAAACGCACGTGCCTACTGTTACGTCACTGACTACAAAATTCCATGAAGACGACGAACAAGGACAAAGCACGCGCCCAGCAACAATACCTAACTCCGCGTATCAACTAGGTCGAGGAGAAAGGCTGTTCCTAAATTACGTCACACTAATTTAAAACTACTTTCTAGTTTTCTTCCGCACCAGCACAACCATAAAATGACAATAAAAAAAAAACCTCAACACACGTTTTTGTATTTTTTATGCTACATTTCATTTGGATTCTTTAGTGGAATAGTAATTTCAGTTTTTTGCCAGAATCACTGCTTTCGTATGAGGCGCCGTTTGGGACTTAATGCAAGGTCCATTCGTAAATATATTTCTCAAACTGTAACTATATTTTATCAAACCGCACGTATAAATTTCATCCATAAATATATTTTTTTACCGTACATTAAATTTTATATCCGTAAATATATTTATTTCAACCGTAAATTTAATTTTGCATCCGTAAGTATATTTTTTTACCGTACATTTAATTTTTCATTTGTAAATATATTTTTAAAACTATAAATATAAATTGCCAGACTAACCTTACTTACTTATAATTTCGTCCATAAATATATTTTTCAAACCGTAAACATATTTTTCAAACTGTAAAAATAATTTTCCAAACCAACCGTACATATACTTTTTATCCTTAACGTGCGGAACCAGTTTACTCCTACATCGGAAAGCTACCTTCACTTGGCGACTTTGGCCCGCTTTGACCAGAGACGTCCGAGCCAATGGCCTAAGCAGGGCAACATTGTAATCGGCGCAGTAGACTTATTGTGTTAGTAAATTGTACAGTACGTACGACTGGACGTTGTAAGGGCTTGCGGTGGATGATTTGGACGCTGCAGTGACAGCGATCCTAGAGTCCCTGCAGTAAAAATAGTTAAGACTTACTGTACTAATTATTAAAAGTGCAACCAAGATCCATTTTTCAAATGCTCTAGTCCCGGTGGCAAGTCCCAGCTGCAGTTCTCATTATTAGTAAGTCTTACCTATTTTTTACTGCCGGGACTCTAATATTTAGGACTTGGGTCCCGGCACCGAGACTAGAGCATATCAAGAATGGGTTCCAGCCGCAATTCTCATTAGTAAGTCTTGGTTAGTTTCTACTGTAGAGACTCCAATATTTGGGACTTGGGTCCCGGCACCGAGAGTTCAGTTCGTACAATGGATCCCGGTTGCACTTTTAATAACCCGTCCGTCATCGTCGTTATTAAAGTTTACTCACTCAATGATGGTCTGGTGCGAAACAGGTTCCGCACTGAAAAAAAATATATATTTAAGGATGAAAATTAGATGTACAGTTGGTTTGGAAATTTATATTTACAGTTTGAAAAATATATTTACAGTTTGAAAAATATTTTTATGGATGAAATTATAATTGGTCTGGCAATTTATATTTACGGTTTGAAAAATATATTTACAGATGAAACTTATACGTGCGGTTTGGTAAATTATATTTACAGTTTGAGAAATATATTTACGGATTGGAAAAATATATTTCCAGTTTGAAAAATATATTTACGAATGGACCTTGCATTAAGTCCCAAACGGCGCCTCATACTTTCGCGCCATTGGTTCTCAACACAATTAAAACGCGCGTCTACTGTTAGGTCATTGCCTAAGGGAATTCCCTAACAACAAAGAAGACCATGGCAACGAACAACACTTAAACAGGCGAATTAACAATCTTCAGAACGTCGAACAAAAGCCGGTATCCGTGAATTATTTCACACTAATTTTAACTCCCTCCGCCCCTGGATACTCTGAGAGGAAAAGCACTATCACAACCCTAAAAACACAAGAATGAGTAAAGACGTTCGTATTATGCATTTTCATATAACACTTCTTCTTTTTAAAAGTAGAATTATGCATAAGATAACCTTAGGATCGTACTAACTTGCTTGATAAAGATTTATACAAGCGTATTCATCATCCATCTAGCATCGTCCCCATGGGGCATGCCGATTTTGGCCGTGATCGGAGCACTTAGACTACTTGTTAATATAGCTTAAAAAAAAAAAAACGAGTTTAAATCAGTTCACTTGCCGATACATTCGTTGGAAAATAGAGTCGTTTTACTTCACAACCATCTTACTTGCTCACAGTCCGGAGGCATTTGGCCATTTTTTTTTTGGCCTTAATTCCCCCCCCCCCATTTTTTTTTAGTGAACCTTGCATGGAAGGTTGTAAAGCATTTTATTGCTGGAATTTACTCGAAAGAATGTGCACTTTAAGATTCTGTAGGGTGCCAAGCTGAACACCTTGGGCATTAAAGATGGCGGACAAAATGGCTCCCAATCTTAACTCAATTTTTGCCATTTTGGCCTATTATGCAGGAACCTTTAGTGGCACACGAAACGGTAGAGGTAACATTTGTTTGCAGTAATGTAATCTACAATGTAGGTTTAATACGTTTTATTCAAATCTCCTACGGATTTCGAGAAAAACTGTAATTTTGGGCCATAGATGTTCTCAATTTGCCAACTTACAACTTTCAACCACTGTCGCGTCGTTTCTAATTCAGTTGGATGTCTCTAATTTGGTTTATTCGAAAGGTAGGAATGTCTTCTTTGCATCAAGTGCAGTTGATGCACTTTAGAGAACGAGCTATGCCCGTTTTACTAGGGGCTGGTATTCACAGTCACTGTTCAATTTTTCGCTTATTTCGAATTTAGGTGGATGACTCCAATTAGGTTCATTCGAACGGTGTAGATGTCTACTTTGCATCAAGGATACTTAAAAGGGTCTATCATTGTTAGGGACCGAGCTACGCTCGTTTTACTAGGGGTTGGTCTCACATGCACCGTTCGATTTTTCGCTAATTTCAACTCTCAACTGCTGCTGCGGCGTTTCTAATTTTGGTGGATGACTCCAGTTAGGTTCATTGGAAATTGTAGGGTGGACCCTCGAATTGATTTTTGACGTGATAATTACTTCACAAAAAAAAACAACAAAAAGCTTTTAATAAACATAAGTAAATTGCACTAAATAGTAATGTAGTACAGTAAACTCTACCGTATACTAGTCCCTAGTAAAATGGGCCTTTTCAATTCAAACCTATATTTCCTATGCTTGTGTAAGCAGCATCCCGATTATTAAAGCTAGAATTTTATTTTATGCACCGTTGTGTGAGGGCGCGTTTACGTAGCGATTCGCCTTTGCATTCTCGCAACTAGAGCTCAATCGCGATGGCAAATGTGACATTGCCATGGTAACAACGCTAAATGGATTAGCTAAATCCGACATCGTTTGAGTAAATACTTGAGTCTTATAATCCGTGCCAATAATATAAAGAATTCCTCATGACGAAACAATTTTCCCAAACGCTTCTGAACTCACGATATTTGCTGTTTTCGTTGCTAGGCGGCAGACATAAAACCGCCGCCATGTTGGAATTTGAGGTGATTTCTAGCTTCTAGCTGCGAGAATGCAAAAGCGAGTGGCGGCATAAACGTGCCCTGACCCGAACCCACGAATTCGTGCGAGCTGATTCTGGACCACTATTTGGGTACCTTGCCTCCATCTTACGTTTATGAGAGCTCTGTGCGTTAGGTTTGAACCAAAACCCTACAGTCTAAGTTCAACCGCCAATGCTCGAAAATTCCCATCCAGCTTCCGTCCCGTCAGTCGTGGAGAACTGGATAAGTTAACACTGAGGCCAAGTTCCTCACACAAGCCTAGAAAGCAAAATTAATGGCCTGCACGTTAAATTCTATGTAAATAATTACATAAATCGCAGTAAATAATATAACAGAAAACGTCCGCTGATGGCTTAATAATTTCCATTATAATTTGCCTGTGGATTCTGGCACATATATAGCCTATCTTAAAAGAGGTCCACTTAGTAATTACGAAATCGTGAAATAAGGCCCAAATGTCGTAATATTCGTAAACATCGCAAAGCAACACGGTCACGATAATCATCAAGTCGAAATTCCACTACCACCTATCACTATTCACTTTCTCTATCACGTTGTGGTTCAGAAAAACTTTTTTTTTAATTGTGACCACAAATTAAGCTCAAATCTAAAGAACAATTATTTCAGGAAAACCATACATTAATACGAAATGCCTTTTGCCAAGAATCAATGTGGCAAACGAACAAACAAATATAAAATTCCTACTATATTTGGTAAATTCCTATTGAACCGCTCGAAATAGGTAGGATAAATAAGATTCGACTTGCTTACATAATCAAGAAATCGATTAGGCAATGCCCAGACTGACCTACGGACTAATCAAAAAAATATATATATGTATATGGGAGTGTGTATAGGTGTGTGTGTGCATGTGTCGTTGTGTTTATTTTTGTTTAAGATGCCTCGTATGGATTTATGTTTATAACTAGCATCGTACCCGGCTTCGCCCGGGGATTTGTTTGACCCGTGGTTGTTTCCCAGTATTTGCTCCGGTGCTGCCTGATCGTTCACTGCAACAGTCTGTTTTTGTTTGTGTAACACACCCCCTTTCCGCCAATCCTCTCCCTCCCCTCTCCCTTCCTCCTTTTATCCCGTCCTCTCCCTCTCCTCTTGGTTTCCTGCCCTTTCTCCTCTTTGCTATACGTAGTTGAACACGTACCGGGCTCCCGTGCTTGTTTGTTTGTTCTCTTCTAGGTTCAGTTAATGCGTAATCGTATGCTTAATGGTAACAGCTCACTTTACCCCCCCCCCCCCCCCCAGTCTTTGGCTGTGGCTTAAGCGATGCGTACCGTGTGAAAAAGAAGTGTGCATGACGTCATGTAATACTTGCCCTTGAGATTGCCAAGGTGTTTAGTTAGAAGGCTAATTGTTGGAGCAAATTGTTAGTCGACGCAATAATGTGCCAATTTCAACTTCTTTTCAGGGCAACAACGTCCCAGTTTCAACTTCAAGCCGAAAAAATTGACACACTCGCACGTTTTCATTGTTCCCCTTCCGGGGGTCGTTGCGGTTGCTTCATTTCTGCTATGAGACTTTGGTTTATAATGTAAGAAGATAGCACTTATCAACAAATATTGTGTTTAATATTACCTTCCCATTACTATAGTCTGTTCCACATTATGTTTGCAGGAAACTGACTGTATTGTGTCACGTTTTCTTCAACTACAACCGCAAAAAGACGCAAACATTCCACTTGTAGACTCTTAACAATAACTGTGTCGAGCCAACAAGTGTGATATCTACATGTTTTTGCATTCGTAGTGCAAGGAAACGTGGCATCATACGGTCAGTTTCTTGCAAACATAATGTGGAACAGACTATAGTATCACTCACCTGCTTTATATGGCACACACAAGTTCACCATGAATTCGAGCCGTCGTAATACCTATCCCATAGCTGAAGACTGCGTCCAACTACAATGCCCATAATGCTTCCAATTCAGTTCCCCAAAGGAAGGGAAGGGTGAAAGGTTGTCATGCGATGTTCGTGTCGAGGCTTTCAAAGGGTGGAATAAAAAAAAATGGGGGGCAGGGTCGTGCAAATGGCCTCGTAATCGACGGCGTCCATCAGCCCAACCAATAGGAGACCAGGAGCTCGCAACCACTCACTTGAAAGCAGGGCCCAATAAATAAGTGCTTGATAAAAGCCGTTGTTGAAGGTCGATTGTGCAACACTAATGGACGGTGGCCGAAAAAGAATGGTCGAATAGGACCCTACCTGGAATCGAGCGGAAGACGGTGTTTTGCAAACCGCAAAATCCAAAGGTGCCATTCCTTTATGTTTATTATTAAACTGTGCATGCTGACGATTTTACTAAATGCATCCCAACTAAGCTGGCTATTAGTTGGGATGGCACTTAGCAAATTCATTAGCATGAACTGAAATGAAACGAGGCCGAGGGCGATAATCAGTAACAAACGAAATACTGCTTCAATAATGCAGGCTATTAGCGCTCTGTAACAATCAGCAAGACGGCGAACGGGTTCATTCTTGGCACGGTAGCAAAGAAAAAGGGCGAACAGTAGACAACCAAATATTGCTTCAGTAATGATGGCTATTACAGCCCAGTTGAATAATTTCAGGATGACCAGGAGTGGTTAACGCTCGTTAAACCCTTTAAACCTTATATATATATAAATATATATATATATATATATATATATAGAGAGAGAGAGAGAGAGAGAGAGAGAGAGATAGGACAATGAATGGTAAACTGTGTTCACCGGACAAGCAAATTAACGATTTGTGTTGTTCCAGCTGTGGTACTTCCGCTTTGAAACTGTGGTTGCCGCCATTGAACATGGTGAGCAAAAACAGTCGAAAATGTTGGAGAAAATTAAGTCCGACAAGTTAGTAGGGTAAAACACGCACGGCTACTGTTAAACTGTGATACTGTTTGCAAAACTTATCCTAGGTGACATGCGAACGTTTGAACTAAGTTTCCAACAGCTATTCGATTTTATAAATTAAGGATATGCCATTAATTTTATGCGCCTTATGCGCCTTCCCACGCTATCCCTGTTACGCCCCCAGGCTTCAAACCATAAAATGTACGCAGTTCGTACTGTAGTGCACCCATTCGTCCAATTTCATAGCTGGAAGCTTTCCCGTTATCTCGGAATCGATGAATAATCACCCTATGGGATTTAACATGGAGATGAGCGGACTAGCTAGTTAGCTAGGTAGTAACACATTTTCAACGTTATTGGGGGGAAGATTTTGCATTGAAAGCAGCATAGCTGGCATTTAAACACGAGTTAATTTTTGTCAGGTGGGCCAATGCTCTCGATTTCAACACAATTTAAGCTTTTGTACCGCATTATTATTTTCCCCCAAGTACCTGAAATGTGCCCAACTATGCTTCAAGATATAAGACACTGACGCAATGGCGTCGCGCTACAATGGTTTACAACCTCGACAATTGAATTGATGTGATGTTTGTTGTGATGTTTGTTACCTAACTTGGCGCGACACACTAGCGTGTGTCTAGATTTCGCTTAGAAGCAGACTTAATTATGAGGGATTGTTAGGGATTAAGATTAAACAAACTAAGTTTCAACGATCACCAAGAGGGCGAGCGGGCTCATTCTTGCCACGGTAGCAAAGAAAAAGGGCGAGCGGCTGACAACGAGAACGGATATGCGCTCTAACAATTAGAAACAGAAACTATTACTTCAATAATGCTGACTATTAAAGCCGAGTTGAATCAGCGGGAATCAGCTAGACCATACGCCGGGGCACAACTAGTTTTAATTATTGCGTTTATTTTGGACCGTCGTATAATTCCACACATAATTTCATTTGTCTATCCTTCCACGTGTATCGAATTCGTGTAACGTGGTGGACCACTTGTAGCTTGTAGTTAGGCTGGTCCCACACTGCTTTTACGTTTCATCTATTTTGTGAACAAGACGCCAATTTATGCGCCGAAAATTATAAATATTGTGTGTGAAAAATGTATTTGTGAGTTTGGCCTAGTATAGTCAGAAGGTTCAAGGTTTACCTTAGACACCTCACTCGTAAAGTTCTTTGTTCGATTGTTGGAATTTTCTTGCTTCACTGATTTTAAGGATTTTTTTTTTTGTAAGGCGGCCTTACATATTGCTCTCTTCGCTTTAGCGTTTCTTGCATTTATATTGATTAGGTCTCAACTCTGTTTCAAGTTGTCTCCACGCGTTGTTAAAGAGTTAGAAGTTAAACGGTGTTGTATCCACAGCTTTAAAATCTTTCCCCACAGACTTCTTAGAAAATCTTGCATCTTAAAATACTACATAAACTAACGTAACGGGCACACTTGTAAGCTTCCAGCTTGCCTTAAGCTGCCCTAAAGCTGCCCGGAATACGATTTGGAAGTCCAATAACGCCCATGCTGAATATATACGTAGCAGTTTTGCTTCGGATATCAGGAGGAAATTCGCCATTTGCGTACGAGCTGCCGAAAGCCAAAAAATCGTAAAATAAATTTGCACCCCCATCGATTTTTCGAGGGAAATCAGATACCTATTCAGACATTCAAAACGCGTTTAGGATGTAATATGACAGTTTTCAAATTGCGTCGGGGGTGGCGGGATATTTGCATTCTGCTTAGGGCAGCAAAGATGTCGCTTCGCACCAATCACGTTCACCGACCATCCGTATCTTTCACAACAAATACACCCCAAAAGTCACACCCAGCACGTGAAAATTAAAGGGCAGCAAATAATGTTTCACCCACATGAGCTAGCTAAGCGAGGGCTTCGACAAAGAAAAAAAGTGTACGAGCTTTGTAAATCTGTAAATCTACCAACGGATTTACGGAGATTTACGGATTTGCTGGGATTTATAGATTTGCAAAAGATTTAACAAGATTTAATGATTTACACGAGATTTTTCAAGATTTACACGGAATTACAGAAGATTTAAAGATTTACACAGATTTGGAGATTTGAAGATTTGAAGATTTACATGAAGATTTGCAGATTTCCTGGGAATTAAAAATTTACTAGAGATTTAAAGATTAACACGGATTTACAGATTTGAAGATTTACATGACGATTTGCAGATATCCTGGGATTTAAAGATTTGTTAAACATTTAAGTAAGATTTAATGCTTTACTTAAGATTTTTTCAAGATTTACACGGATTTACAGAAGATTTAAAGCTTTACACAGATGTACAGATTTAAAGAGTTACATGAAGATTTGCAGATTTCCTGGGAATTAAAGATTTACTAAAGATTTAAGTAAGATTTAATGATTTACATGAGAATTTTCAAGGTTTACACGGATTTACAGAAGATTTAAAGATTCAGATTTGAAGATTTACATGACGATTTCCTGGGAATTAAAGATTTACTAAAGATTTAAGTAAGATTTAATGATTTACATGAGATTTTTCAAGGTTTACACGGATTTACAGAAGATTTAAAGCTTTACACAGATTTACAGATTTGAAGAGTTACATGAAGATTTGCAGATTTGCTGGATTTTAAAGGTACAAAAGATTTAAGTAAGATTTAAATGATTTACGCCAGATTTACGTGACTTACAAGATTTGTGCTAGATTTAGAAGATTTACAAGACTTGAATGATTTACAAAAGATTTGGATGATTTGTACAACATTTACAAATTTACAAGATTTAAAACGGATTTGTAAATCTAAATCTTGGGTGTACGAGATTTCTAGTTGTGTCGAACCCCTCGTAGCTATAGCGATACGCAGCCAACAGCAACCGTACGTTGCTTTTCATTCGAGAGAGTTAGCCAAACATACAAGTAATGGTGTAAAGGCAGCGTCAGAATCACACATGGCACGTTACATTAATCCCGTATTATGTAGACGCATTTTGATGTTAATCGCACGCCATGCTCTCTGGTTTTGCTGAACCGACACCAGAAAACGAAATACGCACGGTATACTCCAAAGTTTTGGTCGAAAAATAATGTTACTATTGTGCACGCAGCGTATCTTTAGTCCTGCAGTTATTTTATGAGCGGCTACAGGGAGCGGCTTTAATTAACGGCCGTCATTGTTTCCGTAACCATCTAGGATATCAACAAGGTGCTCTGCTATCGAAAACATACAATCGATTATCTGTATTCGTTCTGGGGCGAACTCAAGATAGGCCGCGGACACTATAGCTCGGAAATCCCTTGTTGTGTCGGCAAGGTTCTACCATGGACGTCATCCCTCCAGCTCCAAGTACGCAGCACTACTACAGACGTTCAGGCGTATAGGCGTGTAATACGGCGTTCGGAGCGCAGGTTTTAAATTCGGAATCGAATTCCGAATTGAGAGAAATGCGAGTCGAATCCGAATAACTCGTGCGTAACGAACCACATTCAATTTGCTGACGCCTTAACACGCCCGGTTCGCTTTTGATGGTAACACAATCGCCGTTAGTGCACGATGCTGGTGCGTTACTTACTCCATGGGTTGTCTAGTTTCGGCATACTCGGCCATTAAATATTGAGTGCAATACGCTGTTTTGGGGGGTTTTAAAACGCTTTCGTGTAAAAATGTTACACCTGTTACCGTTAAGTCGGAGTACAAAAGCTTACCAAAAAATTGCAACATAATAAAACATTTTTTTTTTTAATTTCTAATACGGTATGCTTTTTTTTGTGTGTGTTATTTATTTTCTGTAATAATTTTGCAGGATAAGTCCTGGTTTACAATCCAGGTATTGAATTAATAGAATTTGCTTAGAACTACGTTCTAACTTATATATCATTAAAGCGCTTTTACTTACAGGGTTCGACCACGGCCTTGAATTCCTTGAAAAGCCTTAAATTTAAAAACCAAAAATTCAAGGCTTGAAAAGCCTTAAAAATTGGCATTTTTTTTGTAAGAGCCTTGAAATGGCCTTGAATTTTATTAGCGTACTATGTTCGATGAAATACAGTCAATTTATGCTTAAATTCATAAAAAAAATATAAAAAATAACGCTTATCTTCTGTTAAGAATATGACGTACCTTCGTTCGTATTCACGTACTATGCTCAAGTGCGGTATTGGAAAGGCAACTTGTCCCACGATGGAGGCCGGGCAAAATGAATAACTTTTAAATGGATGTTTATTCAATTATAGAGTATAGGCTAGCAAAAAGAATGAATTTATTTTAAGGTATAATTTTTAACAATTTGGTGTGCAAAACGGCCTTGAAATTAGCTTTGAGTTGGCCTTGAAAATTGTTTCGTCTCATGTGTACGAACCCTGTACTTAACAACTTGCCTTCACCATCTCGTAGCTTGAAGCACAGAAATCATCTGAAATTCCAACATGGGAGCGGTTTTAGCTCTGCCGGCTCGTAACGAAAACAGAAAATATGCGAGTTCAGAAGCGAATGGACATAAATAGTTTCGACAGAAGGAATTCTTTGTCTTATTGTTACAGATTATAAGACTGCAAGCATTTACTCAATGGATGTCGGACGAGCTAATCCGCGTAGCGTTGTTACCATGGCAACAACACACCTGCCATCGCGATTAAATTCTAGCTGCGAGTGCAAAGGCAGGTCGTTGCGTAAACGAGCCCTTACTTCTTTCTTTCAACTTCCGTATGATTTTGCTCGCACGGAAAGACAACGTTAGATTTTAAACTACATTGCTGTTTTAATTCATTGTAGTCGTGCCAACAATTTTGAAGTGGCCAGGGAGGGAAAGAAGGTTAATCCTTCCTAGCCTCTCGCATCAAGTGGCTCCTATCCACCAAAATTTAAAAACCGCACAGAACATTTCAAAGTGAGCCATTGTCCTACTATATTACTGCATTGATGTTTGTTACATTTCAAGCACGGAGTCAAAACAAAAATTAACTGAACAAAAAAATTTAGATAAAAGCATTAGAACTTGTATCTCCACGCATCCAACTCACAGCTGTGAAGGCACACAAACAAAAAACGGGTTAGCGTTTACTCGAACGAACTGTGCTATAATTTGAACTCCAATTCCAGGGAACAATATTGAGTAATGTCTTGAAATTTGTGTGTGGGTGTGTTTAATTTGTGTTATTACAGAGGCGCTTTGTTATTTGGGCTTTTGTTTAGCCTGTGTTTGTGGGTTTATGTTTTAATTATATTTCGTGTGTGTGGCTATATGTACGTGTCTACATTTTGTTTGCATTTTAAAACGTGCAGGCTCTTCCTTGTTAAGGGCGATTGTTTTGTCAAATTCTGGGGATTAAGGATTGTTTTATTTCTTGGTAACATCAGAAAGTGAACAGAAATGTGTTTGAAATGGGCCTTGTCTGTGAGTGTGCGTGTGTGTGTGTGTGAATGTGGGTGTGTTTAATTTGTGCATTGCAAAGGCGTTTTATTATTTTGGGAATTTGTTTAGTTTTGTGTTATTTCCTTGTATTGGAGTTCCCTTGTTTTGATCTTTAATTCCTCAAAATACGCTATTTTGGAGTCGCAATATGCTTCCGGAAAGGTCAACAGTGAATGTTTATGAGACAATAGTTATGTTTGTGCTTTCGAAGAACTCTGCAGAACAACGAATTTTTCTTAAAGCAATGTACACCAACACAATTTTACAAGGAATTGGGGTAAATCGTGGAACCAGCCCAAGTTTTCGTACCAGCTCCTATGAAGTCTGTCATCGTTAAGGAAATGGCCCCTTGGGTGAGATTTCCTTCCTGGCCTTTGCCAATGCCAGCCCGCCCCTGCATTCCAAGCAGCTGCAGAGGTGAACGACGTATGTGTTACAACGCTTTGTACAGAAGATATCTATAGGGGGAAAAAAGTCTACATTTCCAGCTCATTCCGTTTTGTAAATCCGTCCGGTAAGGCGCCCCCTTCACGCGATTTCCTTTTCAGCGAAGATTTTGCCATCGGTAATAGAGTCTTTACTGATCCTTCTCTTTCTATTGTTGTTTGTCGAAAATAAGCCCACGCTTTTTTTCATTTTTTTTGTATGTCAAAGACGAAATGCGACCTGTATTCTTTCGCTTTGAACTTGGGAACTGTTTTGTTGTTGCCAACAGTAACGTAACTCCTCTTCCCAATTCTTTTACGCGATCGACCACGTGACAGCCAGCTTTTTCAGCTTTTTTTTCTTTGTACTAACCGGAAGGCTCACGACGTGAATCTTCCTCTTCTCGTTGCTAGGGGTGACCATGAAGCTGCATAGCAACAGAATTTTTTTTACCGTCTCCGTGTTGTCTGGCGGGCGAAACACCACTTTTTATTTCACAGTTTCTTTTTCTCGTGTCTCGCGGGTATGGGTTTGGGGTTTCTCGTCGAGCGTACTTTCCCCCGTTTTACACATTGAACGAAAAACGCCCCGAAGTTGAAATAAGACACAAACCATTCATGAAAAACCCAACGTGTTACGCTGAAAGTGGGTACGGTACTACTACTTATTTCAATTTGTAATAACGCCGACAGACGTTGAGAATAATATTGTTTTCAAGCTACACCGACACTAACGGTGGGGATATCCAGTTGAGGTTGAAACTTAATCCTTGGGTTAAGCTCGGGAATAAGGGAAAATGGTGATATCCATCACGAAATAAGTTGAGGGCTAAGCAAAATTTAGCCTGTAGGTCGCGGACTAACTTAATACTGAGTAGTTAGCCCCAAGATGTAAAAAGCGGTGATATCCATCCAGGATTAGCGTTATTCCTGAGCTTTAACAACATTTTAACATAAGTATATCGAGGGCTAATTTAGCCTAAAGGTCGAGGTCTAAGGAGTAAAGAGCTAACAAAACCCCAACTTAGTCCAACATAGATATCACCAACTTTATTCTCCAGTCCACTAATTCCCAGGTCGAGGGTTAGTTAGATCCAGGGTTAAGTTACTCCGGGGCTATACTTTGTTCCACATTATGTTTTCAGAAAACTGACTG